>VZRS01010088.1:819812-897206 GCA_013398055.1 Ifrita kowaldi | reverse complement strand
GCGAGGGAGAGCGGTGCCCTCGGCCCCGGGACAGCGGAGGGAGAGCGGCGGGTGAGCCGGTAACGGGCACGGCGAGCGAGAGGGCTGGAGTCGATACAGTTTTACAGTTATAGTTTTTACGTTTTATCATTGCTGGTAGGAAACACCCTGGGACTGTAGGGTCAGTAGGGCGGGGAGAAATATTTGCTTAAATGATATTTTTTCCCCCCCCTTCCTTTCTAGTCTTTCTTGGGCTCGAGTACGAGCAAAATGCTTTGAGAACATCTGTTTCTCACAGTTCACAAATCTCTGAATGGTGATGGGGGAAGGTCTGGGGAAGCTGGCTGAGCTGAAATGCTGAGAGGGATGTGGGAAAGCCAGGGCAGCTGGAGTGCCTTGTAAAAATAAAATCAAAATCTGGCTTTTATGTGGAACAGCGCAGCTCAGATGCGTTGACTGAAGGGTTCGCAGCCTGCAGTCTTTATGCTGCGATATGGCTCTTGAACTTGTTGTGGATAATATGAGGTTTTTCAAAGATCTGCTTGTGGTATTTTGATGTTTCCTGTTCTCTGAATGGCCAAGCAAAATGTCCTGAACAAAACTTGGCTTTTGTTTTGTGTCTTTTTTTTTTTTTTAATAACTAAAGCTCTCAAATGCAGGGGGTTTTTTGTAACTCTGGAACCCAAATCAAGAGCAGATAAAGATGACATTGAGGATGGGTGGGCCTACTCGTTTCTTGAGGCACACATTTGCAATGCAGGAGTCCTCTTTCCCTAGCTATTGAATTAGTCACGCTTACGTGGTGACCGCAGCAAACTAGTTGGTGATGGAGTTTGCCACTGCTTCGTAAGATGTGATCTTTTTTAGCCTGGGGAGAACACACCACTTCATGCCAAGGAAGTGATTCTTGAGGTCAGTGCACAACACCCCGCTGTTCTGCAGCCTTTGAGAAGGAACATGTAATCTGGTTGTAGGGGTAGGGCTGCCTGCAGAAAGGCTGTGGTACTAAACCACTGCGAAAGCCAAGTCTCTTGGACAGCCTGTGCTTTAATGTGTTGGCCCATGCATCAGGCTGGAGCAGTATTCAAGCTCTCTGACAGAGCTCTGGTCTTGAAAATGTTGATTCTAACGGATTAGAATCTCCCTGCTGCCTGTCCTGCCTGCAGATGTCTCTGGAAGGGGGAAGGGGAAACAGCTGGCTCTTCTCTCTCAGATTGAAATGTTAACTGTGTTTGCAGTTCTGGTTTACTGGGTTGGTAACAAAAGGTGTTTTGCGATACAGATTGGTTTGCTATTTTCTTGTCCTTGGTTGTAAACTTTGGGCGAAAAGTTCTAAAAGGTTGTCTGTCATGCTGTATTTATTAAAGAAAACCAGAGATGGTGGAAATACTCCCTGAATTTATGCAGATACCAAACCTGACATTTGACAAGGGATTCAGGTGCCCCAGATTACAGCATCAGTGTGCCCTTGTTGGCAGCTTCTGCCATTAAGCTTGGAGATGCTTTAATGTGGCAACCAGACCTTTGAAGCTCTAACTTTGTGTATTCTGTGTTGTCAGCAATCACCTGGGGGGGGACACTGTTCATCCCAGGGCTTCTCACTGATCTCAGGCTTGCAGTGCAAATAGGTGACTGAAGTTTGTATTTAAGATGGGTGTGAAGCACCTCGGAGCTATTCTCCGTGCTGCCCCATAGGTGACCTTACCTTTTCGTTTGGAAATTTGTCTCTGCTTTTTCCTGGTGCCAGTGCCTGATGTATCTTGATCTTTTGCAACAACTGAGTAGGTTTTGGTGTGTGAATAAGAGCTGTCCAGTGAGAGAAATAGGGAAAATGAGCCTGTAGTCTGTGTCAAACACAGGTTTTGTGCTCAGATAGTGAGTATGAGCTGCATCATTGCTTTTCATGGAGCTTGGAAGTGATGTGGATGCTTGATCTCTTAAATAGCAGCAATAATACAGAGCTGAAAAAACCCAAACCCGAGGTCCCCTGTGTATCATGAAATACGTAAGTTTTGTGTAACTGGGCATTTCTCTGAAGGGTTTTGACAGACGACTCAAACTCTTTTGCATTAGTATTCTACTGTCTGTTGCAGCAGTAGCAATCTTGATGCTGCTTTTTTGCTTGCTTCTCTCGGTGAGTTTCTGATCTTGTCAGCTTTGCCCATGTACAGAGCTGTTGGGAATCCATCCAGAGAAAGCAAGTGACACTTAGTACCATTTGCAATTTTGCTCTGACCCCGACAGTTGCCTGCAGGAACTAAATAAGGACTACTTCTCTGTTCTGCAGTATAGAGAGATACGAATCCTAATATAGGAGTGCCTCAGAGCAAGAGTCTGTCCCTTGTTTCCAGCCATAAAAAGGGGTAGTTAGGAGCAGTACACTTGCATAGCCCTTAGGCCAGTGGCCTTACTAAGCCAAGAGTGTGCAAGCAAGGCTTTTTGGTGTATCTCCTAAATGCAGAAGTACAAAGTGACCTGGTGTAACAGCATGCTTCTTAATGCTGCAAAACTGTCCCTAGTAAGAGGGTTCAAATTCTGATGGTCTTCTGATAGCTAGAAAGCCATTGAACTCTCCTTAGAAATCAGCCTAAGATTTGCAATTGAATATACCCTATGTTTTTCAACATGAAGTTTATCTCCTCAGTTATCTGTGTGGTTCAGGTTAGAGATTACTTTAAAAGTAGGAAAAGGATGGAAAAGAAATAGATGGGAGGGATTCCTGCTTTGTGAAGTGTCTTTTCTAAAGCAAATGGTCGGCTGCGTGCCTTGGATGTGAGAAGATCAAAACTTTGTTGCCTTTAAGCACAGAGCCAAGTCCAGTCTGTGAGTGCCATTCCTCTGCACTACCTTCTGCACAGGGCTCTGAAGCTCATCAGTGAGTGGGAATATGGACATTGGGTGGAGACTAAATTCTGGGCTCTGATGCACAGGGAGCTGTAAAGACTAGGCAGTGACTCAGATTTAACCTGAAAATTAAATTCTGTGTGCTGCCGTAAACCCAGGGCCTTATTTAGAGGACATTTTTTTGCAGTAGTTCAACTCATTCAATTCTAACCCAAACTGGAGCGTGCTGTGGTCTCGCTGCCCTAAGGGACACCAGGAGGGTGGAAAGCACAAACAAGGTGTAGGAAATGCTTTTCTTTGAGCACAAGGAGAGAGATGTTCCCATCTATTAGACTTGAGAAGCTGGCTGTGAGTGTACCAGGTACAGACAAAGAAAAGGGTCTGTGGTTAAAAGTAACCAATTGTCAAAATAACTTAGGAGTTCAGCTGAGTAATATTACGTGGCTGCAGCATGGCTTCAGGTGAGAATATAGTACACTTTCTACTTGAGGGTAGCCAGAAACCAGGAGGATGGATTTAAATGGATGCACTGTATTGGCTTCAATAAAGAACTCATCCTCTGCCTCCTCGAGCAGTTGCTCTTCTGAGTAGGCTGCTGGTTTTATCCAAACTTTTAATTTCAGAACAAAAGAAACTTAATCTGAATGTCAAACCTTAAATCCCAGGGTGTTAAAATTGAAAGGTTGAGTGGGTTTCTGTCTGTGCTAAGCTCCTGGTAAGCCTCTTATTTTAAATTTTCTGTCCCTCCAGCTTGTCCTATCTCCTACTCTTTGGTCTTCTTTCTGCAATTTTCTGTTTCACTGTCTTCTTTCCTTCCTTCCTTTTCCTCTTCTTGCCTCAATCTTTGTTACTGGAGATTTGCTGTAAGTTTGACAAAGAAAGCTTGTCTTGACAGAGTGTTGGTGACTTCTGTGCAGTGAAGCAGGTTCAGCCAGACACCCCGTACATCTTTCCTAGCTGGGCAGAAACAGAGCCTTAACTGGAAGTTAGGAAAACCAGCATCATTACAAGGGCTGTCAACAGCACATTAATAAAAGTTATTTCTTCATTAGGTAAAAAGTAAGACCTGATGGTGCTTTTTATAGAAGGTGCTGACACTGTTACAGGGAGCTGCAGGGCTTTGCTAAGGGAACTGGTACCTTTGTGCTGAGTGGTAGCAAGAGAGTGGTCTGCAGTAATATATTCAAGCCCGTAACATTTCCTAATTTGAACATATTTTATTTAGTGCTTCAGGCTGAGCCATGGTTGCCCTGTGTAAAGCATAATGGAATGCATGGCCAAAGCAGTTCTGTCAAAATTGAGGCAGAGAAGAAAACAATAGTAAAATTAAGGGTGTCAACCAAAGCTTGCTTAGTTTCCTGGTCCTTCTCGAATGAAAAATATGAGGAAACTGTCAGGTTCCCCAAATAAACTCCTTGGGTGATGTCCCTCTGTTGCTCATTAGTTGTATCTCAGCGAAGTCAAGAGGATCAAGTGTACTGGTCCTCTGTAGGCAGTCTCTCTCCCTCTCATGCCAGAGTTGAGCTCTGCTCTTTGTCCTGGCAAATTCATGAGCAAATGGCTGTGGAGAGGTTTGTGAGAGTTGTTGTTATTTCCTTCCAGTTCTATTAAGAGAAAACTGGTTAGCCCATGACAGGAGCATCTCTTCCAAGTCCTGTGTTTTCCCACCTCTGCAGGCTGAGTCAGGAGTCAGAGTAGGTCATAGCAGAGAGTTATTGGAAGGGACAAAAGAGTTGATGAAAATGCTGCTCAGTTGAACAAGCAGGATTAACGTGACAAGGTGAATACTGTTAGCAAAAAAAAAAAAATCACTCTTTGTGTTGGTGTGAAACTGCTTTCTCACACCTGCTCTACACCCTGCTGACACATGGTCCTCGGTTAAGCATGTCCCAAAAGCATGACTGACAGTTCCCATGCCAGTGTTTTGGGGTAAATATACTCACTATTCTGAACCTCTTAGCATTTGTGTGGCAATGACACATAGGAGGACTTCAGGGGAAGTCCTGGGGCTGATGACTAACCTCTAAATATGGACAGTCAAAGGAGAAGCATGGCCACTGCTCTGCTGGCAGGCTGGGGGAACAGTGAGTTCATTCTAGGATTACTTAGTTTTAAGTGTTGTTAAATCTTAACTGCTTGCAGGAGGGTTTCTTCAGGGTAGGAACCTTGTTCATAGATACAGCAGGTCACGTTTTCAGTGGGTCTGTATTACTGTTAAATATAAAGTGTCCAAGAGCACAGGAGGTTTGAGGTTTTCAGAAGTGCTGGTTGCTGCACTTTGTGCTCACTGCTCTCATCTGCCACCAGCCACTTTCTGTAAATCGAATGTTTATCATGTCAGTGCCAGTGTTGGGATGCTTTAGCAACTTCCTCTCAGTCTCCAAGATCCAAGCAATAATAGTGTTATTTTTTTTTCTCTTGAAACTTACGTGCACTGCTAGACAGCTCTACCTCTCCTGATATGAGCTAGCTCCTCATCCTCTGGCTTCATGTCTCCCTGTTGTGATTAATCTTGCAGTCGTTTGACATGTGGTTATATAGAGGATGCAACAAAAGTGGTACAGAAAATGAACTTTCAGATATTAATTCATATGTGAAAAAGAGATAGCAAGAGCTTCTATAAACATCAGCTTTCAGTCACTGATCTGGGGGTGAGCACATGATGGGGATCCTTATTATTCAGATTGCTGTGTTGTTTTCTGCTTTTGTAATTGTCCAGCTTTAAGAAACATGGGATTTGCTTCTATGCAGGCAAAGCTCCAAAACTTCCCATTCACTCCAAGGACCATATAAGAACCCACAAGGCTTTATTCATCTTGTCAAAAACCTGAAGAAGGGAGACTTTATTCTAAGGAAAAGAGAACAGATAATTGTGAAAAATGTAGCTTGGGTAACTCCCTGCTCAGTGCAAAGACGTGGGGTAATTAAACGTGCTGTTTTCCTATAAAATAAGTGCCAGATAGATGTATTGTTCAGGAATTCAATGCACGGATGCTGAAATAAAATCTATCCATTTTGAAGTGAAACAAAAAGGGCAGTTGTTTCACATGACCCCAGAAGGATTTTGTTTGGGTTTTTTCCCAAACTGTTATGTTTCAGCATACACCTTGTTAAAACTTGTGTGTGCATTGGGAAAACTAATCTATCATTTCAAACTTAAAACCCCCCAAACCTCCAAAGTTTTCAGTCTAAAAATAGCATCAAGATACTTCTCAAGCACACCAGAACGCTGTTACATTTCAGTCTAATTCTTGTCTGTTAGCAGGCTTTATGAAAACATTTTCATATTTGGCAAAAGTTGCAATTCCTTTTCAAGAGAGGAATTGGTTGGGCAGTTAGTGATTACAGCAGGGATCTACAGATATTGTGGTTTTCAGTTCAGTAAGGAAATCCAGTTTTCTGCCAGTTTAGCCACTGCATCAGTTGCTATTGCAGAATAGTTCAATTCTTAATATTGCATCACACAATTCTGTGTCATGTAAAGTTGCTTTTTAATATAACTATAGAAGCACATCTGGCTGTTTTCTTAAAAAAGATGCGTAGATCACAAGTAGGACTTCAGGACATGTAAAGAATTATTAGAAAATAATGAGATTATCTCTAATGAGATAAGCTTGAAATCATCTCCCTTGACCATTCTTTGCCATTGGAAAACCACAAAACAAAAATTAATGTGTTTGCTCTTAGTTCCTGTCGTTTGATGTGGCTGTTTATGCTGAAACACCAACCAGTCCTTGAATTAAAGGTAGTCAGTGCATCCCACTGGGGTTCCTGTTGAGTTTGACCTGCCTCGCACTCCTTCAGCCTCTGTCCTGGACCAGCCCCACAGTGCTCTCCCCAGCAGGCTGAGAACTTGGGAATCACACACATCACCTGGGCTCCTTTCATATAATTAGGACAAAATATGAAAATATCTTCAGTTAAGATCTAATGAGATGAAAAATAGAACCTGCAAGCTGAATTGCAGCAGTTAATAATAGAACAGCCATGAGGTTTCTTCTCTTTGATGGGGAGAGACCCATTACATACACTTCAGTTTATGTATTTGTCATTTATTTTTTGATAATGTAGCACACATAAGATCATGTTGCAGAAGGTCCTGGCTGGATTTTACTCCCTGACCTCCCAGTACTTCCCAATGGTTGTGGGTGCTCCTTTACTATGCAGAAACCGTGGCTACTTTTGGAAAATTGAAAAGGTGTGTCTCCTGGTTTGTGTGTTGTCACATGAGGAGTTAGAAATTGCTATTCTGATGCCCTTATTGTACCCCGGTGCACTTGGTTCTCCCATGTGGTATAGCCATTGCTAGTCCTGGCACAGCTCAACAGCTTTGAAATCTTAGATCCCCTGCAAAATGGCATTCCAGGCTGTGAAGTTCTATAAAGGGGTGAAGCCTGGGAGCCAGACCTGCTGGGAACCCATTAGCAAACATCATCCTGAGGAACCAGTAGGTGGTTTCTGGTGGAGATTATTATCTTTTGTTGCAAAGGTTGTAAATTAAACATGGAAATCTGAAGTTGCTGTGTACAGGAAAGCACAAGTACGGTCTATACGTGAGTTTTGAGCAAAGATCTCTTGTTCACTTGCGCAAGAAAACATTGAAGTAAAGTTTAGGAAAGTGATGGACTGTGGCCTGTGGTGATTAGGGACTGGATTTAGTGACCATGGAGGTATCTCCTCTGTTATGTTTTCTGAGCATTTTTCCATGTCCATTTTTCACATGGAGCAAGCAGCTCAGAGCACAGAAGAAAGCTGGGAGTGGCACGTGCCCAGCTACAGCTAAATCCTCTGAGGGCCCTTTTTCATGCAGTTGAGGCTTGCTGACAATAACATCTACAGACTGTAGCAGCCAAGGGCCTCTTAGGCTCTGTTGGGTTTTTTTCTCACCCCTTCACTGCAGCTTTGGTGAGCAGAGGTTCCTCACATCCCCAAGACACGCGGTACAGCCGTAACCTCTCTGAAAACACATTACAGCTCAGTGGGTGCTCAGAACCTTCCTGGAGGTCACACAGGAAACCAGTGACCAACTGAGCATCAGATCATCAGCAGTTACAGCTTCCAGATTCATATGGACCAGTTGATTTCAGCCTTTTTGTAGGCCTGCATGTCCTGGGGTGCACATCACGCCTGTACCCAAGATCACATGGGTCCTTGTTCCAGTTGGCTGTGGCCAGAGCAGCCATTCCTGCTCCTGTGTGTGTCCCTGCTCATCAGCTGCAGTCCTGAATCCAATTTGTCTGTGCTGGGCACCCCTGATGAACAAGGCCCCAGCTCTCTGCTGCCCCAGGAGCATGAGCCAAGGCAGGCCATGGGAAGTGTTGCACAACCAGTGTAATTTCACCGCATGCTGAATAAATACACTTTTGAGAACTCTTTTGAAGAGATGTTGCCTAATTAATCCTGCAGGGGGTATAATATGTATATTTTTGAAATCCAGTTTTAGCATCGTGCAATTAGCTTTTATGGCCTAGGGATTCTGATTTAAGACATTCTTTAGTTACTAATGGTAATCTGTTTCAATTAGAAATGGAAATGTATTTTAGATCCAAATGTGTCTGAGTGGTACAATGTAAAATGATGATTCACAGTGAATACCATTGAAGTGCCTCAAGTCTGGTATTCTTTGTACCTTCTGCAGTTTGAACTCTGAGGATCAACACAATGTTCAAACATCGCTCTCAGCTGAAGCATGTGGAGGCTGAATAGATTTCTTTAGGAAATGGAATAAATATTAATCAACAGGGATTCTTTCTAGGACAGCAGAAGGAAAATCATAGCTTTAGGCAAGAAGGAGGCAAAGGCTTTGAATGTTAGTGATAGCTTCGGCTCCACGGTAGCAGAGCACAGCTCCTGCCAGGGCACAGGTGCTGAGCAGAGAGCAGCATCTAACTTGACTTTGTCTTAGTATCAGAGAAATTACCCAGGCTTGAGCATTCCAGGCTGCTCATGGCGGGGCAGAAGCTGCTCAGAGCTGTGTTGCTGTAAAATTTGATCTGGCAGTGTGTCTAAGACAAGCCTATGGCAAGGCAAGCTCCAGACAAACATCCAAAGGCTGATGCTTGCTCAATATTCACTGCAGTCACTTGTCCTGGAGATACTGAACTATCAGGGGCAGGTGATGTCTGTGATCAGGTATCTTAAAATGCAGTAACAGGTCACCTGTATTTGACAAAGCCTTTCTAGAATCAGAGAGCCTCTGCTGCTAGACTAATCCTTGCTGTTGTGTTCAAATAAGTGTTTCATTTTCCTGATTCCTTTGAAAGATGGGGCCAAAAGAAAGCAACCACCCAGCAATAGTGAAGATGGCTTTTGTAATGAAAGTCAATTAGGCATGTTGCTTGGTAGAGCATTTTTACAGCTGTTTGCAATGATACCCAGCAATGCAGAAGGGAATGAAGCCGTTTATGCAGGGCACCTCTCCACATCTCTGCAAAGCTGGATGTAGATATTTTTTTCCCATAAGGAGGCTGCTGGTAAGGAGCAATGATGTAGGCACCATAAAAGCTGTGGGTGGCTCTGTGTGGCCCTTCAGAAGTCACAATCAATCAGTTTCTTAGGACTAGCCTCACTGGGAAGGCTGGTGTCTGGGTCAAAGCACTGGCACAGCTTCAGAAGGCTGAGACCTCGGCAGGGTGCTGCAGAGAGCTCTCCTGTTCCCATGTAGCAGATGCTCCCTGAGACTTCAAGTTCCTGTCCATCTTTCTTGCTGACGCAGATAGAGTGTAGTAGTGACTTTGTCACCTGCAATTTGATAAACTTGTTGACTGGCATCACGGGGAAGCTTCCTCACAGAGCTGCTCCCTGCCGAGCTGTCAAACGAGAAACCAAGACGCAGATCGCGTGAGCCTGTTATATGGGACAGCAAGTGGTGTTCTGGTTTTCCTACTTAAGCTGAATGAATTAAAGCTTCCCACAAGCCTAACTGATAGTCTTGAGTGTGCAGTTAAAAGTCTCTGAGCTGCTTAGCCATTTCCCTGTGCTGTGTTCAAAGAGCAAAGCATCACAAGCACCAGCAGTTCTTATCTGTGTGTTTTATTTCCAAACCACTGTTTGCATCGACTTCATTCATTACTTCTTTTAATTCATCCCAACCAGTACCTTTGCTGTGAGCTTGTATTTTCCGCTGGTATTTCTGGAGGACAAGGGCGTGGAGGAAGCTGCTTTGGGCACCAGCCCTGGAGGCTGCAGCTGCAGTGTGTCTGTTGTCAAACACCCCAACCTCGTTGTTCTTGGTGGTTACGTGGTGTCCGCTCCTGCCCTGCACCACTGGCAACTTATCCTTATTCCGTTCTTTTCTTTTCAGGGGCTGTCAGAGCCTGAATAATTTAGGAGTGAACAAATGAGAGACGTTCATGGAGGACTCTGTTCTTACCTAGGCACAAATTGACAAGCATGTAGATTGCCTTGGGTTTCCACTGCACCTACCACAACTTTACTAAGAGAAAAGTCCCCTTTCCTAGACATCTGTGTCACTCTTGCTTAGTAAAGTTATTCAAGATCAGCGCCTTTGGAATTGGTTGGTAAATGGACAAAGACTTTCTCTTTGCCCGGAGCTCCTCACAGCCTCCAAGTACCAAAGAGAACTCCACAGCACTAGAAAGCAAGAGACAGCTGCTGAATGTTGGAAGCTACTGCATTTGGCAAAAGAAGCTGATGCTAAGATGCACACAGTTGTGTTTGTTTGTTCTGCTTGTTTTCTGTGCTTTCCGAGCCCTCTGTGTGCCTGGAAAGTTTAATGACCAATCCCTTCTTTCTCAACATGCAGTTTTTCTTCCTATCTCAAAAAGCTTTGGGTTCTGTTCTTGCTTTTTTTATTTTTCCAATTCCAAGTTTGTCACTGATACTCTTCTGTTGTTTCCGTGGAGAATTGTTTGGGTACATAGCCACAGTTTTCTTTGAGATAGGGAGACTTAAATATGATACTCAAATATCACTGTCTTCCCTCCTCTCCCCCCGTTTAGCAGAGTGGTCCACCTTGTCATAGAGGTTGCTGACTTCAAGTATAAGGCAGAGTTGACCTTAGCAATGATGTCATTTAACTGAGAATTACTTCAAAATTCTTACGGTAGCTCAATTTGGAAGCTGCTGAATGAAGCTGACCCTTGACACTTCACAAAAGAATAAGGCTTGTGTTTTACTAACAGCTGCTTGGAAACCATGTGTAATAAAGTTCGTTTTTGTGCCCAACATCCAAGATAAAAGATGGCATTTGCTGACTCCGGTACCTTTACGCTCCCAGAAGAGCAGAACTGCTTTGATCAAAGTTAAAAAGTCTGCTTCTATGTGGATGTCTAAGCATTTCACAGTTCCTTATGCTAAAAGTAACAGTGTACTTGCAAAGGCCAGCAAATGCTGCTCTCGTTCAGCTTCAAACATGACATTTTCTTCCTTGTCATCCCATACAGCTTTTCGTAAAGGTTCAGGGTTAAAACTTTTTTTATGGAACATGCAAAAATCTCCTATCAAAAGATATCAAGGGGAATTTTTGCTTTGTGTTTGGGGCTTTGTTTTTTTTGCTGCTAGCGACACTTATTCTGGAAACTTCAGGGTTGGAGATTATTTTATTTTTGTCACAGAATGAGGACAGTGTAAATACAAAATGTAAAGCAGAACTGAGAGAAGTGCTTCAATGAGTTGTTTCACTACATTGAAATAAATGTTGATTTGTTCAAAAAAAAAAAAAAAAAAGCATGCCGTTTCTGGATCTTGTTAGTCTTGACTTTTTGTTTCCTTTCTTTGCTAAAGAAGTGCGTGCCTCTTGACTTCAGCAATCTGCTCACCCAGCTGTGAGGCATTACGGGAAGGCTGCTCCCATGGGCGCTCCCAGCAGATGTTGGACTTGCTGTCGCTGTGCTCGGGGCTGGGCCGGGACATGTGCTGGGCACAAACTCGAGGCAGGAGAATGGGTGAATGAAATCAAGTCTGCACAGATGCTGCATCTGGCCTCCAGCTCTGCTGTGTGGAGCAACTGCTTTGTTTCTGAGCTTTTCCACACCCTTTTTATTCAGGAAAAGCCTATTCTAGAAAGCTGTTGCTTCAAGGTTCCCTCGAAGGTATGTTACTGCCCTGCCTTGACTCCTGTCTCACAGTACTTTAGGATAGGAGCTGGCTAGCAGTATCTCACCCACAGGTTGGTGGATTCACTCTGAATATTTGTTCTCTTATTATTCTTGTTGAGAATTCACAGTGGCTTATGTGGGAGTTCAGATGGGGCTCTGAAGCAGGATGAATTAGGCTGATACATGGAGGCAAAAAGGCTCAGACCTCCAACCAGAGATGTTTCCATTGCAAAAGTTTAATGTACTTCTAATGCACCCATAACAGTAGTAAGCTGTTCTGTGGGAACCCATTTCAGAGCAGGACACCCAGAGGGAGGGACTGCAGGTGTTTCAGCTGCTCTTCAAGTGCTTGGTGCCATGGGGCTGAGTTGAACAGTTTCCTGAGGGTCTCTTTGGAGGCACAAAGAGATGTTTTGCCTTCAGGTGCAGCAGCTCCTGAGTTAAATGCTCATCTGTAGGAAGCGAGACCCTGCCCTATATTCACTTGAGGACTCATCTTGCTCTTCTCCCCTTGCCCTCCCTACGGTCACCTCTGATAAAAGCTTAGATCCACATGAAGCAGCAGACACAATAGAGAACTTCTGCATTTGTTCCTCTCACTGGGCACTCTTGGACAGTACTGAAGTCATGTTTAATTTCAGCAGGCTCTCTCTCTCTCTCTGTGCCTTCCCCTTGTGCTGTTTCTCTCCCTGGAGACCCAGCTCACTCATTCAGCACACTCTCAGGATTTCAGTAACTTTTCTTGCAAGGTCCCTGGGGACCGTGCGCCTCTGTGCTGTTTCTCCAGGCTTTTGGTTTTATCTCACTCTTTGAAACTTTCCCAGAACTGCAGTGACTTTTCTCTGACCTCCAGGAACTGCAGCTCTTGAGTTCTGACACTCCGACTGGCACAACGAAGACCTGGAGACTACTTTGGGATGTCAGCTTTCCCAGCACATGTTGGATGGAAGCTGCATCTGAGCAACACCAGCTAAAAATAAAAGCTATTCAACTGGAGCTAATGGCAGGTTGCCACAAGTTATTGCTCATTAAAGTGAATTGACAGATGCTTAACTTCAGCTAATCATTCCCTGCTGCGAGATCGGCCTGGTATGAAGTGTACTCAAACGTGGGAAGGGGATTCACAATAACTAAATTTAGCTGAGGGTATAATTTCCTCGGACTCCCTCTGTAGTTAATGGAAAGAGAGAGGCTCCTACGGGGTGTGTCCCACTCTGCATCGCCCTTGGGCAGAGTGTGCACAGCTCCTTGACTGCCGAGAGCAGGAGGTGAAGCTGCTGCCTGCCACAAAAATGAGTGGCTCCAAGTGACAGTGTTTACTCACCCCAGCTGGGCCAGTGCTTGTTTTCCTCACATTAGGTTTCAACCTGGAAGTAATGATCAGAATGCTGAATATTGAAGCCAACAGATTTGTGACTGTTTCCCAAAGGCAAAACCCATATGCAAAGTCCCTCAGGAGCATCCCCTGCTTCGCAGTGTGGTTAAAGAGAATTCTGCAGATCATTCTCTATCTCAAAGGAGCTCTTCTTTCATATTTCTAAGAAATGCCAGCTATTCAATAGCAAAACAGTGTGTTCTGAATGTTGTGTGATTAATTTAGATTCTAGCCCTTTTTTCCCCTTGTTCTTTTTGGAAGTTAGTCGTGTTTGCATGCTTGGCAGTGAAACAGAAAGTCAGATTTTGAGGTTTTACATTACAGTGATCAGAAAGTTTGTCCAATATGTCTGCTGCTTTCTCTGTCAGACTAGAAACTTTTTATAAAATATTTAACTCCATACCATTATTCTTGAGTTTGGACAGAAGTCATTTCATCCATGTAAATGGAGTTGTGAGAATCCTGCCAGATTGATTTGTACCTTTTGATGTTACTTCCAGCTTGAAGCTTCAAATGATACTCCCAAAACACAAACAGAAAATTCAGTTGAACCTTTTCAATTTGCTCATTTCCAGGAGATTATGAAGTTAGGGAGAGCATTTGAATCTCTGAAGAAAATTTGCATTTAGATTTTGATGGCATGGTTTGAAAGTGTCTTTACCCTCTGGTGTGAAATTCTCTCCTACACGGTCCCATCTCATTTTTAGCTCGAGCTGGAGCACGGGGCAGGTCTGTGGTTGGACACGTGTGGGGCGGCTGAGCAGAGCTGGGAGCAGATGGGGAGCCGTGGAAGTCTCCAGGGCACGTTTTGCAATCCCATTGCGAAAGTTTAATGTACTTCTAATCTAAAGGGCTTTTCAAGCCAGTTGTCTTCTGTCTTTGTCTGACACTGGCACTGAAAATTTCCTTGTGTTCACTTACATTTTTCTCTAGAGCCTGTTTCAGAGGCAGTGTCTGAGGAGACAGCTTATCTGTTGACATCAGAAGTTGTAAGATACATTATTTACATTGTTAAAACCTAGTGTTTTCACAAGAGGAATAGCTGTATAGTGACTTTGTATTATGCTAATGTTGTTGCCTCCCAAACTTTTGCAAATCCATGCCAGGTTTTACAGGCAGAATGGGCTGTAACACTAAAACCAGGATCGGTACTGTCATCTGCCTCAGCCACAAAGTTTTGTAACCCTGAGTCGTGCCAATAAAAATGTTTCACTGAGCATGTTTTGGACATTTAATACAAAAGCACAGAAGAGACCAAAGGAGCAGCATTCATACCTCATTCTGCCATGTTTGCATCCATCAGGTAGAGCTTTAGTCCTGAATCCCTTGAGCAGATCCAAGGGGGCTCTCAAAGCAGCATTTCCCATGGGGGAGGAGTAATTCCTGCTTTCCAAGAACTTTTGGGATGGAGATTCCTATTCTTTAGGAAATTTACTTAAGTAAAGACCGAGTTAGTCTTTTACCCACATCTGATTAAATTCTGTCTTTGTCACAAGTGTTATTTTACAGGAACCACTAAATGTGGAAAATGGGCTCTGTTGAGCACAGCAGAGCTGATTTACGTGCTCATCAGTCAGATTGCCATTATTGGGTTTCATTCACAAGTGGAATTATCTCTGTAAAAAAACCCTGATGATTTAAATGCACATGCTAGTAGGACTTCAGAGTTCCCATTCTGGCTCATTTTCTTTGACTTCTGTGTAAAAATGCTTTTCTCTCAGGCTGTTTTTCTGGCATGTAAATGGAGCCATAGATAAATCAGAAGAGGATTCACCTCACTTAAAGCAAGACTGTGCCCTGCTCTAGTCTCCTGTTTTTATAGCTATATTCTGTATTATCTTCTGGTTATGGACACATATTTCTTTCCTATCCTTTATGATCTGTCATTATTATGTATCTAATAGAGAAGAGTGATGTTTTCTTTGGAGTTGCTCTGAGAAGCCTTTCCCTTTCCCTGTTAGAGATCTGAGGTCGTGCAAAGGAGTCTGCTGCTGCCTGAGCCTGATCAGACAAACCTCCCCTCCCATGTGTGCTCCGGGGAACAGGGAGGTAAAAATAAAATGCCTTGCATTTATGTTCCAACAGTAATTCCTGCTGACTCAAATGAGAATATTACTGTGCCTCTAAAACGAGGTCTAAGAGATTTTCGTTTCTCTTTTCACCCAAGGTTGCACAGAACTGGAACCTTCTATTTTTCAAGTATAAGAGCTGTGCTTTTACAGATGTCTGTTCATTTGACCAACAACAACAAACATTTCATGGCTGCAGCAGTGCAAAAGCTCTGAATGTTAAAGCCCTTTGGTCTGGCTGAGTATCTCTCACAGTCCTCTTGCCAGAAGTTTCTTGGAGGTTTTCTTAGGAGTGTTTTGGAAACCATCATTTCTTCTGTCTGAATGAATGGTTTGGCCAGGAAATCTATCTAGCCACACGAGTCTGCTGATCTCCCTACACCCATTTTGCTTCACCAAATACCTTTTTTTAGAATTGTGTCCTGGGACATTGGTGGGAGGACAGCTCCTCAGGGCAGACGTGCTGCAGTGTGGGGACAGCTGCTGCTCCACTGGTCCTTGCGGGCGGCAGCAGCTGCCTCAATTATCACGCAATGAGCTGCTGCATCTTTCCCAAAAGCTCTCTGGCTTTTCTTAAGCAAGCTGTGTTTCCAAAGAGCTCTACTAATGCAGTTTGCAAAGCACATATGTGCTAGTGCTTTGCAAGAAGAGCATGGTAACGTGTCCTCCTCTTCCGCTCGATCCACCTGGTGTCTGGGTCTCGGGCCAGTATCGAGTGTCATGATTAATGTGTTCGTAGCCATATGTGCCGCAGAAGCAGAGCTCACGTGGCTGAGGAGGTTGTCTGCAAGGTCTTTCCTGGCAGATTTTTTTGTGTTTCATGTTTCTTTCTCTCATTTTGTGAGCTGTGCTCTTCCTTGAGCTCCAGTCCTGCCTCTGCAGCCGTGTCGATGTGACCTGCTTTATGTGCAAAGGAAATCATTCTCAGCAGGGCTGGCAAAAGGCAAATGTGACTTGCTCACAAATGTATCCAAATTTGCAGTTCCTTTGAAAAAGAAGAAAAGGTTATGAATATTGTGTGTGGACTCTGAGTGTGGCTTTTGGGTAATGCGTGTTCGGTAGCAGTGGGAATTGGGATGATGAGATGGAGTGCTTTGTACCAGTTTAGGATGTGGGCAGAGATAAGCACCTAACGTCAGAGGGCTCTCGTGGTGGCTGTGGAGCAGGGCAATTCATGGCAGCCTTTCTCTCCCACCTCCCTGCCTATTGCCCAGCCAGCAGAGACTGCCTTACCAGGCAAGATAAGGCCATGTTTCCAGTCTTGGGCTGCATGGGCCAGGCAAAGCGTGGGCTCTGTCCCAGCTGCCTTACCGTGCTGAGCCAGGGTAGTTCAGCAAACAAGGAGAAAGAAGGGGACTTCATATCTGACAGAGTTGCATGGCATGACCAACATGTAGTAACTCTTTGGTAAACAGCCTTTTTCATCACCAAAGGCATGACCTTGAGCAGGAAAATCCAGAGCCTTTTTCAGGTGGGATCATTTGACGGCGTAACACCCTCCCTCTGGAAACCTGTGGGTTGGGTTTTGTCATGGCTGGTGGCTCTGAAACTCTGATGTTCAGTCTGCAGAACATCCTGGCTCTGGGTGTCAAAATTGTTGCAAGCAGGCAGGGTGGGCTGTGGGCCAGCTTGGGACTGGGGCTGTTTCTGCCCACATGCTGCCTTCCTAGGAATGACAGGATTACTGACCATCACTTCCCCAGGACAGCTGAGCAAAGAGTGCCATGGCAGGAGAGGTGCTGTGTGTCTGTCTGTGCCCCAGCTGCAGCTGTGCTGCTGGGGAAAGGAGAGGGAGGCAGCAGTGCAGGGGCCTGACCCTGCTGGGAGGGGAGGTCCCTGCCCCTTCACAGGCATCAGGGCTCCTGGATTTGGCCCTGCCTCAAGCCCTCTGGGCTGAGAGAGGATTGCCAGCTCAGGAGCAAACCCGTGGGGTTGTCTCAGGCTTCATTAGCCCCCTGTCAGCTCCCTTCCCTTCCCAAACGTTAAATTGGCAAGGTGCTGTCGACTGGAGGTGGAGGATTGGACTGCATTACTTACAAGCTGTGGTAAAAACCTCTCTGTACATCAGCTGAGATGTGAGATCAGCTCATCCTTGGTTCTCCTCAGCCTCCCACCGAGCCCAGTCCCCAGCAAAGGCAGCGAGTCCATGATAGAGTGGCTTCCCCCAAATCATCCCTGGGAGTGGCAGCCCCACAGAGCCATTGCTTCCAGCCTTTCTCCTTCTGACTGCAGCCCAGATCCCTTTGCTGTAGAAATTCCCAAAGTTAATCCTATACCTGCAGGCACTCCTCTCAGCAAAGCCCCCAGGCCAGGAACCCTCAGGCTTCCCCCACCACCTGCGGGACTTTCAGTGCTGCCAGGGGCACGAGGGCACTTGGAAAATCAAACCCACCATCGTGAAACCCTGGATTTTGCTGACGCAAGGCACGCTGATAAACTCGCAGGGCATCACGTGGAGCCTGCGAGGGAGAGCTATCCAAAGCCTATTGAGTGGGAGATAAGCTGGCCCCTGACAAGCACTATCTTGCACTCATTGATTTAGCCCTACTTTGTGTACATGAAATAACATCAGCAGGAACTGGCTAAACGCAGGCCTTTTGGAGATAAGTCTGCTACTTTGCCCTTACGAAGGAATGCCAGAAAATCCCCAGCAGCTCCACCTGGGATCAGCTCCACCTGGAATCTGTCCTCCTCCCAGTTCCTCTTGCTGTCACTCCTGTTGTCAAAAAGCAGATGATTGAGATTTTCTTCCTGTCTGGAAAATGAACTTTGACTTTCTCTAGCTTGTTAAAATTATTCCTGTATGTTCTAAAATTTAACTTTTGACCTCAGGTATGTAATAATTTATTGGCTCAACTTGTGACTGATGCTGTGTATGGCTATGAAATATTCTGACTCTCATAGTCTGCATTGTGCAAGCTGGCAGACAAAGCAGGATGCAGTCTCTGCTCCATCCACAGAGAGCTGCAAGCAGCAGCTCTGCCCAGAGGGGATATGATTTCTTCATGCAGGTATCAGGAAGTGGCTTCTAAAACAATACAGGTAATGATTCTCTACAAGAGTAGCTCTCACTCAACATCTGTACAACCCAGCATCTCTAATTGTATTTATTGCTGAACTGAGAATATCTGGATGCACCAGTCTTATTTTCATGTGTTGTAACTTAGGTTTTTGGTTTCTGCTGGGACAGATAAAAGATTCAGTCATAACAATGTAAAAATGTTTAATAACATCAGTTGACTCCTTTCTGATGTACAGCCTGAGATGTTTCTTATAGGAGTGTGACAGTGTCTGAATTTTGTAAAAAAAAAAAAATCTTCATCCTAAACTGTGTGGGATTGAACATCTCAGTCCCTGATTGGGAGGGGAGGGAGTTGCCTTGCCCTGGTTTCAGAAAGTTGAAAGCAGGGCACTTGTTCCCGAAGGGCAACTAGGAAATCTTTGAGCAACTTGTTTGTTTTGGTTTTAAAGCCTTACTGACATTGGCACATCTTTGGGCTGTTGCATTTGGGGGGAGTAAGGGGAGTTGCAGCCCCTTCTAAGGTGCCAGTCTGAACATGTGTACCAGTAACTGAAGCTGGATGCTGTTCAGCAGAAGCTCCTGCTTCCATATAATGAAACTATTTTTTAGTTTTAAGCCTGTCTTGTATCTCCTTATTAAGAGTTTCCTTTGGTTTGAATAGTTTGTCATCTTTTGTAATTGTTCATTCCAGTTTCTTAGTTATAGGGAATGTGTGAACTCTTCTGACAGATTGCTTTCAGAGGCAAAGGAGATAATTTTAAGGTGCTTCAAATGTTAATAAGTAGTCTAACTAAATCATGTTATTGGGGTCTGGAACCAGCTGAGAAACAATTATGGAATTGAAACCTGACAATGTGTCGGTGTCTGTCAGGTCTCTGTAGTAATCTACTTTTTGTCCTTATTTTCTTCCTGGCAATTCACAACGAAGTTGTGGGAACAAGCTGAGAAATTCAGCACTTAGCATGAAAATCAGTCTTCCATAAAAAAACCCTGAATAAAAACCTGCATTAAAAAAACTTCACCATCTGCAATCTTTCATAGGGACAGATATTGTGGTAGGAAACGAAAGAGGTGTGTGAGATTGTGGGAAATGCCCATAGCAGGGCATATTCCTCTCTTTGGTGTGCAATAAAGTTTGCATAAAGTCCATAGGTCACAAACCCTTTCCCCAAGGCAGGCTGTGTTCTCATGCTCAGCGCTGCGAGCGCCTGACGTGCCCCGGGGAGCAGAGGGTGCTGGAATGAGGTCTCACCTGCGCCGTTTTCTTGCAGACGCTTATTCAGTCTCTTCCAATGACAACGGGGGCAAGTCTGACTCAGTGGCCAACTTACAGCCCCAGGCATCCCTCAACTCCATCCAGAGCTCTCCGGGCCCCAAGCGCTCAACCAACACCCTGAAGAAATGGCTGACGAGTCCCGTGCGCCGCCTGAACAGCGGGAAGACCGAGAGCCACATCAAGAAACAGAAGAAGGTGCGAGATGGCAGGAAGAGCTTCGACCTGGGCTCGCCAAAGACTGGAGATGAAACCACTCCTCAAGGAGACAGCGCAGATGAGGTGTGTGTTGGTGTTCGTTGCGGGAAGGACCGTGTATGTCGGATGTTCTCCTCCGTGGGGTGTGAGTCATGCTTGAGTAAATGCAGTTCCCTTAGGGTCTGGAGGGAGCAGCCCGTCATGCATAACATTGCATTGTTTAAAGCTGTGTTGCAAACAGCTTCGTCATCCAAAGAGCGATGGAATATACAGGGAACAGCATTTCACAGTTTGCATATATTATTCTCCTTTGGCTAGGTTTTTTTAATAGCCTATTAGAAAGCTGCCAGGGACAGAAATGAAGTTATTCTTGAGCAGCTGTTATCACTTTTTGCTGAGCTTCATATCACCTTTATGCTACAATGGCAGTGTAATTCCTTAATGAAAGAAAATACTCAGAGAAATAGCCATGTTTCTGTTAAATCTGCTGTGTAGTTGTACCTGCAGTTTTTCTGCAGGCATGTTCTTCACTGGAATGGCACTTTCCTGATAAAGTGAATGAAGCATTAATGCCAAAAATGCAGAAGATACTAACTGAACATAAATAGAGAAACACATTTTAAAAACTGTACATCAAGCAGTTCTTATTTAAATGAAAAAACTGCTATTCTGTCAGCACACAGATGTAGCTGCCTTAGCTGCATGAATGACCTATAAACAGTATTTCTATAAGCCTTAAGATGCACCAGGATTAACCAGCAAAACCTTATGTCTTTACTGCTTCTCATCTATTACCTGCAATTCCCTCCATCCAACACAATGTTGAGCTGAAAAGATAAAAAATCCTGTCCCTGTTTCTAATTATATTTAACTTTTCTTCAGAAGAGCAAGAAAGGTTGGGGAGAAGATGAACCAGATGAAGAATCTCACACACCTCTTCCTCCTCCTATGAAGATTTTTGACAATGATCCAACCCAAGATGAGATGGTAAGGCCTCCCCTACTATGTAATTTTTCTGTTTAACTGCATTTCTCACATAGCTAGATCACAGTGGTCTCGTAGTGGTCTTCTAGTATCAAGGGCCTAGACTTGTGGTTATAAGAGTCTCCTATGTGCAAATCATAATCTAATACCTTTCTCCAAGTGGATTTACAAACAGTGCTGGATAAGCAATTTAGCCCTGGCACCCCGTTTCATGACCGGTCGATGGTGTGCCGGTGTTGTGTGTGATCAGAAAGTCCCTGCAGATGGAAAATGTGTGTTTTCTACATCTGTTTGAAAAGTGCTGTTGGTGTCTGGCTGTAGCAGTAGAAATGGTGTTTGGTGGCACCATGGTGGTGGTGGTAGTTCTCTGACATGAAGTCAGAATTTGCTGTGGTAGTTGGGCCTGTGGCTTGCAGAATCTTGTCTTGGGCTCGGGGTGAGAACCTGTGAATATGGCTGAGACAGTGGTTTGCATTCACAGCCAGTCCTGTCTGCATGTGTCCCCCCACCCTTTCCTGGTGCTGTCATCTCCCTTGTAGAAAACCATCCTCCTGTTCTGCAGTTTCCTGCTTTCCTGCTGGCATCTGTTTTTAGCACTGCCACTTCTGTATGGCTGTCCTCTGATTGTAATTGCTGCAGGCAAAGAGGCGAGGATAGGGGAGATTAATAAATTGTCAGGAAAGAAAAACCAAAACAACCCAGAATGTTCTTGGGGAAGGTTCAGGCAGAAGTTTGGAAATACAGAGAGGAGGATGTAAATATTTCTGGGACTCAAGGAGCAGAGTGATGGAGTAAAGGATTCGGGGGCTTGCTGCTAATCTGTCAGGAAATGTTATGACATTGTGGTGGCAGCAGGAGCAGAAGGAAGCAGCTGGAGCCGTGGACTCCTGCCCTCGGAGTGCTCTGTGTGCTGCTGGCTGTCTGGCGAGGGGCAGAGGCGAAAGGTCGGTGGGGCAGAGCCCTGGTGGATCCATGCCCAGCACAACAGCAATTGCTCCTGGCTTGTTCCCCATGGCATTTAGCTAAAGGTTTGGGGCTTGGTTTGCTTTTTGGTTTTGGGGAGATGGTTTTATTTTGTGTTTTCTTTTAAAGAAAAACAAAACTGCTGCAGCTCGGGTCACTATTTTTGGTGTCCAACATGACATGTGATTTCAGTGTTTCTTGAATACATTTCTGACAGCATAAATGTTGTGGAACTGAGCTGTTTCTGCTTCAGATGTCTGAGCTTTACAGAGTGTTTTGGCATCCTGTTTCTTCACCCACTCCTAAAACAGAAGATTAAATAGAGCAAGATGCATCTGAAACCCTTTTTTTCCCCTCTGTTTTTCTTGCCCTACTCAACCTTTTGTCATGGGGGTAAAAAACTAAAGCCCATAGGGTCCTGAATTTCCTGGCATAGCAGCACCATATTAGCAATGTTTGAGCCATGCTGGAGCTGAAAGCTCCTTAATGGTGTCAATTTGGGCACAGTGGCCTGCTCATGTCCTCCCCCTGTGCTTACAGGCACAGGCTTAGGCTGCACCAGCAGCAGCGGTGTGGGGCAGTAGCTGTGGTAGGCAGGAGAGGTGTGCATGTATGGGAGGTGACACTTTTCCCTGAGTCCATCTGCCAAGCAGCACTAATCGTGCCTCACTGCTCCTGGAGGCTCTCATAAAGACAAGATCTCTTCATATTAGAAATTCATAATTTGCTTCGTGAGAAATAGAAATACCATATTTCAATTTGCCCCACTCAAACCAGACTCCTGTCGATCACAGAAGTTTTATTTAACCCTGGAATTCTTGTAGGCAGCAAATGTTTTCATGCTTCCTTCAAAATCCTGCAGTTATTTACTTTTCAGAGACATTGAGCAATTTCAGCTAAAATAAGTGAGAGCAACAGCTGTTTAGTGCCTCCAAAAATTGGACTCCTCCTGCTAGAATGGTTATGTTTGGCAGTTATCATCGATGTATTTGTCCAGTGTCTCTTCAAAGTCCTTATGTTCAGTCTTTTTTTTCTAGACACGTCTGTCTGCATTGCAGGTGAAACAGGCAGGCTGAGCTTTTACATTAGTATGAGATTCCTGCATTACCAGCCTAATTCCTCAATTACCAGCCTGATTACCTGTAGTTTTTGTTGTTGTTGTAATTAGAACTGTTGATTAGATGTATTATTTGTGAAAGACAAGTTGATGAGTAGCAGTGTGCTCATGTTTCTGTTCTGTCACAAGGCTTTTGGTTAGGGTTAATCTCCTTTGCCTTTTTTTTCTTCTCCTGGGGACATGTCACTCAACAGGAGCAACCTCCCCAAAGGGCTGCTGAAAGAGGTGGCCAGCTGCCCAATTCCAGCCATCACATTTGCTCATCTGCCTCCCCAGCACTGTTCAATCTCAGATGCGTGCTCATTGGCACCTGCGCTGTGACTTCACTGAAATAGCTGCCCTCCACAAGAGTTTCATTAAGCAGCTGAGAGATGAATAAACTTTTTCATCATTTATAAAAGTTTAGCCATGGTTTAGTCTGTGTCAGCCTGACAACCAAAGGGGGGCTGTCCAAGGGCTTGTAGTTTTAGTCAGCGCTTGTATTGCCTTCAGAAGAAATGTGTATACAGGTGAGCTAATAAATCCCAATTCCCATAGCCATCAAGTGTGTTTGGCTGCTCAGACTGGGGTTAGGACAGCAATCAAGGGGTGATATGCCCTTATAGAGCAAAAACCTTTAACTAAAACTGAGTTTTTCTGCCCTCCTGTGCCAGGTACCCAGGAGAGATGAGATGTGTAGGGGTGTTTTGTCTCCAGTGGTTGCTGAGAGGGGACAGAAGAGTTCCACATTTTAGACGACTGAGGTTGCATGAGTGGGAGGTGTCATCTAAGTTCATTTGGAGTTGCAATTGATCTGTAGGGAAAGGATGGGGGTGATTTGTTCCCCCCCGCCTCCCTCCCCTGTTGCCTGTAACTCCATGTGTAGCTTCTGCTTAACTGCATTTATTAAATATGCATGTATGGGGGAGGGGGTAATTTCTTGTATCTACAGTAAGAAAATCAATTTTCTGGAGCCTGTAAGACCTTAGACAGCCTTAGAAGGAGGAATCAACTTTAAGAGTACTGTAACCTGTTTGCAAATGAACTTCAGTTCTTTGATGCTGTTCCCTGGTTCCAGTCTTGGAACTGCTGCAGGGAGATGTGCAGCCAGAAGTGGATGGCAATTCCATGCTTGTCTGACACGGCAGCACTCGCTCACCTGACCTGCATGTGTCCCTCTAACCCTCCAGCCCCCTTTCCACGTTCCTTCTCCTGTCTCGGAAGCTTCTTCACTCACTGACCACTTGGTTTCCTCCTCCCTTCTCATCCTGCTAACTTGCTTTTCCTTTGCCACCTGGTGTCTTGCAGTCCTCTTCTTTGCTAGCTGCTCGACAGAGCTCCTCCGATGTCCCAACTGCTGCGGATCTTGTCAGTGCAATAGAAAAGTTGGTCAAAACTAAGCTGGTAAGTTTAGTGTTGTGAAAACTGTGTACACAGCAGGCCCGATGTGACTCTAAGAAAGGGCTTTAAAGGCTACCTCTTGTTCTGGTTTCCTTGCTTTCTACCTTCATCTGCTCTGCTTTTATTAACCCTGTCTGCTCTGCTTCTCAGTAGTGCCCAGTATTTTGCTCCCCTGTGAGATGAAGCCTACGTCTCACGTAGGCTCTGTGCTGCATAGTCAAAAGTCACTTCTGGAGTGGGCTTTGTGGAGCGTGAGCTACTGTACTGTACACTTTCTGGGGTGTTGGTATTCAAACGTGTTACACAGTGGGATGTTTTGTTTGTTTTGTTTAAAGATTGTTCAGAGGCACAGGAGTTTTACTACCCAACATGAATGTGTTTGCTGTTCTGGTTTCGATGAAAAGACCCTCTAAAGAGTAGAACTGCTTGAAGTACCACAGCTGTGCTTCAGTTTTACAAAGATTCATGTGTCACTTTTAATCTGCCTTGTCAACTCTTTCTTGCAGGGAGTGGAATAAGCAATAAAAATGCCCTGGGATTAATTTGTTCAAAAATTTCAGTATTGTGCGTTCTCCCTGTCTGATCCCATGTCTGCTGGACAAGGAGTAAATCCTGTTTCATATCTTGGCTTCTTTTAAGCTTTCCCTGAGCAGTTCAAAAATGTTACTATCAAAGCTAAACCTTTTTCTACATGTCCCAGGACCTCTAAAATTAGCTAAATGCTTTCTCTGGACAAGTTTAACATAATTAACAAGCAGGAATATGATGAGCCTACAAAGTTTCATTTCCTTACGTCTACTGGAATGATGATGAGAGTAAAAAAAATTTAAAAATCCCGGCAGTGATCATTAAATTACTGCAACTCCAAGCAAGTATCTTTATCTAGTGAATCATTTCAGAAGGTTTTGGTGTTTTCTCGGTTTGAGATGTTGGTACAGGAAGAGAGTCAGCATTCATAGGGTGCTTGATAAGGCATGAGTGGTAAAGGAGCTCTTTGTGGCATGGGAAACCAAGAAGGCTATTTCCAGAAAATTCACTTAAAATAGTTTTATTCCATCGAGGGACTAACAAACTGAAAAGTATTTCATTAATCCAGTTAGACATATTTTTTTGATGATATTTTATTTTCTCTCCCCCACATGCAATCTATTAGACTATTACAACTACTTTCAAGGGATTTGGGGCAAACTTTAATTATTGTGGAATGTTACTATGTGTCCATCTATTTCTTTTTGTGTTTTATTTTACTACAAGAATCCCCCATTTAGCTTTTGGCAGAGGAACTTCTAACCACGTGTAGCCTAACAATGGTCCTGATTGAGACATCAGGATATTTCCAGGTTGATTTGAAATAATTTGGAAGAGTTTTCTTTTCTCAGATCTACTGGAACAACTTTTTCCACCTTCTAGCAAGAGGATGACAACTCTGCTTTAAGGCTTTTTTTGTGGGGTCCTACATGAACCTAAAACTAGTTTGGTTGTGTTTCGCAAACTCCTGCAGGAGAGTATTTCTAAATATTCTGTCGTGGTGGTCACAGAACTGACTTGAATACTGATGCTGGAGTTCAAGGAAAATGTTTATTCTATTGTTCTTTGGGGTTTTTTTAGACCCTTGAAGGAGGATCTTACCGAGGAGGCTTAAAAGATGCCACTGGCTGCTTGAATGAAGGAATGACACCCTCAACTCCCCCACGAAACCTTGAAGAGGAACAAAAGGCCAAAGCAATGAGAGGCAGGATGTAAGTTGTATTACTGGTTCTTTCCAAAATATGTACCCAAGGGGGACACACAGCAGCACTCCAGGAATACTTTGTTGTCAGTGAGTGAGTGTGGAACTGAGAGTAGAACTGTGTTCTGCTTGCTTCTGGTTTTTCTTAACATGTAAAAACACTTCATAAAAGCACTTGTACACACAGGAAGCTCATCATCCCTCTAAAATGTACAGCTTTTGCACCAGAAAGCAAGTATCTATTGCTGTAAAAGCCTCTGAAGAGCTCAACAGGTATTACTGAGATGTGTGCATTGGTAATTACTGCATTGCCAGAGGTGAAATCAGCTCTCAGAGGGGGGATATGTGGTTGACCTTATTAGGTACCTTTGAGAAAAAGAGCAGAGAATCCCTCTAGAATTTTTTGAAAGAGATGTTTTTTGCCCTCATTATTAGCATTGGAAGGGACAGGATTCAGATGCATCTGTGGTGGAAACATGCCACTGAAGAGAAAGTTCCATTTGGGAAACCCTCATGTCTATGGTAATGGGAGAAAAAAGAAGTGGTGACAGCTCATGAAAGTTGTTTTTTAAAATTAGCTGTACACTCCCTTAAATTTAAAAATAATGCTTATTCCTTCAAAGCTTATAATGATTAAAGCATTTCTTAAATGTGTGTTCAGCTGAAGAACACAGAGAATTGGAGCAACAGAATCAAGAATTAAATGAAAGAAAGCTGAGGTAGCTGTTTTCTTTGTATCACCTCTTACACCAACAACAGTAACCACAATGATCTAATCAAATGGTAGATTGAGGGGAAAAGTAACATTCCATACATCTCTCATGGGAATGTGGTAAGGTGAGAGGTGGAAGAAGAGCACCCCATTTGGGAAAGATGCCAAGTCAGAGGAGAGCCAGGAGGTGGTTAAGAATAGAAGAGGAAGTAGGAGCAATGTCAGAGGTCTGTGAAAGCCATCATTTGCTCCTGCAGTTTGTTGTAGGAAGCCAGAGGAGGGATACAGTGAGGAACTGGAGCAACTCCCAGCAGGAGACAAGGACATGACACTCCTGCATGTGTTTCTGAGTGGGAGAAGTTTTCTACAAGGCAGCTGTCAGCCTTCCCACAGGGAACATCTCTGCCCGTGACTGTCTCCTGAAAGCTCCTCAATATTGCAGGATCTGGAGTTCCTCTGGTAGCAATTCATTCATTAGGTGACTGGCAGCTAACTGCAGGTTGCAGTTTTAGTGCAGAGACCTCTGCCACTGTAAGCACAGCTACAGGAACGCTTCTGGCAGGGTCTGGCAGCCTATTACGTGCAATTAGTAGCTGCCAGAGTTCCTAAACACCAGGACGTTTAGGAGCACCTGCTAGTGGCTTTCAGCACTAGACATCTGTCTCCCCTCCAGCTCCTTTGTGTCTGTGTTCTGTGTCTCTGCACTTGCTGGATTTAATTCCACAGTCATGTGAGGCAGCTGATCTCCCAGCTCGAGCTGTGACCCTCCAATCCCCACAGCACAGCAGCTGAACCCTTGCACAGGCACGGGTAGCAATGTCTTGTGTTCCTGGCAGCACATGCATGCCAGCAGTTTGCCCTGGTGTTAGGAAACTCCTTATTCCATCAGGCCTGATTGCTGCATTTCAGTGAGCAGTAAGACAATAGTCTCATTGAGTGTCATTGTTCAGTATAGGTCTAATAGGGAGTTTCCAAGTTATCGAGATATTCAGGCTCAATGAGAAGCGAGGAGGCTCTACCCTTGCTCTTGTTCATGCCAGTTTAAATACAGCTGTGTAGTCAATACCTGCTGGTGACCAGGGCACTTTGCAACCTGCCCTCGCTCCCTGTTATCAGAGCAGGAGATGAGTGAACTTGAATTTTTGCCTACATGCATCTTAGAAACCTTAAATTTGGGAGTACTTCTAAGGTGCTGTTTCAGGTAGGCTTCAGAGAATGAGTAGAGATGGTCAAGGTTGATTTTCCTGCTTGGTGGGAAGAGGGGAGCAGAGAGAACCCTGGTGCTGAATTTAAGGTAAGCAGTGGAGGTGCAGACCCTGAATCCTGGTAGAGGTGTAAACTGGCAGGTTTTGTCTGTTCACCAGAAACGTGGTTGCTGCACTGACTTTTAATAAACACACACCTGCCTGCATGTCCAGCAGCATTATGTACTACAAGTACCTGCTGCTTCATTTTTAGAGCAGAACTGGCCAGGTGCATCCTTGCAGTAACCTCGTAGGTGGGAGAGGTTCTCCCACTCGCTCTGCAGCTCTCTGTGCTTGTGGGGAGTGATGCAAACAGAGGTGGTGCCAGCTGGAAGGGCCCCTCCCAGCCTTCCTCTCCGGGCAGAGGGGACTGTGGAGCTGTCCCAAGGGCACGGGGGTCAGGCAGCCCGAGGGGCTGTGCAGCACACGCCTGCCCAGGCCACATGCTGCTGGGAAAGGGCAGCCTCTTGCCTTTTGCCCTACACGTGTTTGCTGCCTGGGCACAACTTGGCAGAGCACTCCACAGAGCCCAAGCGTCTGGTGTGGCTGCTGCCAGCCCTGCCTGCTGCCAAGGGGGCTGGATTTCACTCTCAAACAAACGAGAAGCTGTTTGCCTTTTTTCTGCCACATGGCCAAAGTGTCGCCTCTGCTCTGTCTGAGCAAGGGACACGTTGCAAGCGCAGCTGGAGCAGGATTTATTGTCTCAGTAGCCTCTCATAACTAAGTCTCTCCTTGCCAGTTTGGTTGGTTTTTCTCCCTCCAGGTATTTTAAACCAGGCTTTATCTTAGCACTGTTTGCCCTCAGCCCTGTCACTTCAAGTGGGTCAGTCTGGTAATTGATGTGGACAGAGAAATATCAGACATGAAAGCACTCCTCTATCTTGTTAGCCTTGTTACTGCTGTAGCAAACTTGAGGACAGATGGAGTTTTATTTGTCATGTGCCAAATCTATGTATTGGCATAATTGAGAGACTAACTGTCTGCAGCAAACTGTAACTTTTTGAAATTGTCCTCAAAAGAACATTATGTGATTGGTCAGTTTGACTTACAAAGGAGGGGCTTTTTTTAGTTTGCTGTTGTTTGCATGCATCAGGCCTTCATTAGATGACTCCCCTAGCCGGTGTTATTAGGTCTGAAATCAGAGTTAAAACATTTGACACCCACACACAGATTACCTACTCTGGAAGATTAAGCTCTCAGTTATGACAGGAGAGGGGATTTGTTTTCCAAGTGTTTGAAACTTCCAAGCTGAAATGTAATTGATGAATCTTAGGCAAAGCCAGACGGACTGGAGCAAGAAATGCTCTCCTGCTTGCTGCAAAATGGGTCAGGACACATCTCCATCATTCTCAGGGTGGCTGCGTAGGGGATGGGGAGAGGAGATCAGGGAGGGGTAGTTCAAGGTACAGGCAGCTGCTTGTGCTGCTGCTCTTGCACCATCCTGGCATTTGGGGGGGGAAGAGGGATAGCAGGAAAGAGTGGTTAAGAGATTTGAAATTCCTCTGACCTGAAATGTGACACTTTTGTCTTTTACATTCCACTGAGCTCTGAATGAAGGGTGAATCGTGTTATGTGATCTGGGTGATGATGGGGTTTTATGGTGAGGTCATACGTGGTAAAGGAGCAGATGGTAACATCAAGGAATATGGTCCAATACTTGTGTGTTCTGTTTTAATTTAGGTTTGTCTTAAATGAGCTGGTGCAGACTGAAAAAGACTACGTCAAAGACTTGGGAACTGTTGTGGAGGTGAGCTGAAGCAAACCCTGCTATGCAAAATGTTTTCCCACTAAAAAGCACCATGCTGACAAGTGACAACAACAAAAAATACAGCATGAGAAACAAACTGCTTTATTTTGCAGTCTGCTTCCATGGTCCCCTTCTCATGTTGACAGAAACAAGAAGAAATGCCTTTGGAAACTATTTTTGTTTCCATCTAGCAAATGTTGTATTTTAGGTTCAACTCCAGTGTGCAAAGGTTTTTCTTGGCTACCCTGCTTGTGACAAACTCTTTTTGCTGTAAGGCAGCCTTGGAGGCACTGGTGGAGAATAATTTATGATCCTACCTCTTATTTCATGCTTTTCTTCCCATCATATTGGGTAATGGTAACTCATACTTTACTTGAGTTTGCACCAGGACTTTTGTCCTGTGTCTGAGTACTGTTCCAGAAGCTGGGCCTGGAACTGTGTTGAGGTGCATGTGTGGCCCATGGATTATTGTTTTGCAAAAAAAGCCTGAGATAAAAGAGGGTTTGGGGTTTTTTATATTAAAAACCAGTCCTTTTTTTGCATTAAAAAAGAGTCTTTTTTTTTATAAGCTTCAGCTTGTAAAGATCTGGCTGATCCCTAGAGATCACCTGTCAGGTCTAACTCAGTGCAGGGTTCAGTTTTTTTCCCAGCAAGGACTCAGAAGTGGAGACATGGGATTCACTAGTGGCATTCTCTAGTCCAGGGACAATTATCAGTCTATCTAACAGGGACTTTCAACAGCTTCCAATCTTGGAAGCCTCTGTGTTATGTTCTGCTTACATCATGCACCACTGGCAAACCTGAGAGGGCTGTCATGCTCCAAAGGCTTGCAAAGAAACTCTCAGGAGGTGTGAGAAATCCTGTTCTTGTGACTCTAAACTTACTGCTTGGCTTTGTGCTCCCACAAGATACTCATGGTGATGAATGGAAGAACTTTGTACAGAGTCTGATTTCTTCCTCTTACCAGAGAAGCCAAGAGCTTGACAAACTACTTTGTTTAACTTTTATCTTACAATTGCACTTGTCACTTCAATTACATCTAATAATGGTTTGTGTAAGTATTGCAGATATTCTAAACAAATCTTTTAAAGTTTTCTTTTAAGCAAACTGTGTAATTTGCAGTATCTACTTGCTTTTCTGGTTTTAAGTTGTTCAAGAGATATTTTAAGCATTTTCAATGTAAAATATCTTGGCATTAAACTTTTGCTTCTTTAAAAAAAAAAGTATTTGTGCTTCCCCTTTAAACGAACCCTTTGCTGACCACTGATCCTGAATCCTAAAGGGCTTCATGAAGAGGATGGAAGAAAAAGGAGTTTCTGAAGATATGAAAGGGAAAGACAAGATTGTATTTGGCAATATTCACCAGATCTATGACTGGCACAAAGAGTAAGTTTTTGGTTTAGTTCCTCTTCAGACACCTTTCTAACCACTTTTCCATGGAGGGTTGGGCTATGTGGTGTCTGTATGTCTAAGCTGCTTTCAATTGAACATCATCAGGTCATTCTGGGCTGAGCTGCCAAAGGTTGCTGCCTCTCTTTAGATTGTCTCTGGTGGTTCGTAAGTGCTGCTTGATAACATCACAAATCCTGGCTACCTTGAATCCTGAGAAGATGTTCTGATTCATGTGCTTTTCACCACAGTTTCTCAGTACCCTAAATCCTGATACAGGGCTTTGTTTACCCAGCCAGAACCAGCACAACTGCATGATGGAAGGCATCAGGCCTGAAGTCATTTTTCCCAGTGAAAAATGAGCTTTGGCGTGGGATAGCTTTGCACTGCCTGGCTTCATGGGGGGGTGTTTGTCATGCTGTCTGTGATCACAGGTACAGCTTTATGCTGGCTCGAGCACGGTGCCAGCAGTGCTGGTCAGTGTGACAGGGATGCTGCACACAGGAGGCTGCCCTGTGTCAGCTCCATGCTGCTGATGGTGCTGCCACTCTTGCTGGGGAGCCCCAAGCAGAGGCATCACTTGGAGGTACCACTGTGGTCCCTCCACAGCTCTTGAGCTCATAAGCATTCTCAGCATCACATCCCACTGCTGCTTGTGGGATATTCACTGAATCTTTAGAAAAGCTACTGGGGCTGCCATAATTGAGTTTCTTAGGTCACGGCTGTAGCCTCAATGTATCCTACTGATGTGCAGAAGCAGTGCTGGGAAGTCATGGTTTCCTTCCTGTGCCTCGTGGTTCTCAGCAACATCTTCACATGCAGCTGATTGGATCACTAAGACTGGCCATACCAGTGGTATTTGGCTAGATAAATACCTAGTGGTATTTTGGCTAGATTTGGGTGATAAAATACAAATTCCTTCAAGATCCTTACCCTGGCATGCTTTGGCCTAGTTGATGCTTTTGGCTCTGAGTTAGGAACTCCATTCCTTTAAAATCCTACTCATACAAGTAGATTTGGAAAAGCTGCTGGAAACACAAACCCTGGGCCATTTCCCCTGTAACTTTGTGAACAATGTCTTGCAATATGGTCATCATTTCAACTCTGCCACTCAGAAATACTCTGCAGCTCCAACTAACTAAAATTTGAGCATGTATGTGTAGATGTGAGCAATGGACATTGGGCTGGATCTTCCTTCAGCTCTGGGCATTTCCCTCACCCAGGAAGCACAATATGCTTGCTGTCATGTGTCCCACAGGTGCTTATCTCATGGCCTCAGCCTGTCCTTCTGTCCTGACAGATGACTTTGTGAGCACAAGCTAAACAATGTCAGAGAAAGCTTCACCTTGTGTTAAGTTGATACCAGAGAATGAAGTGTTTTTACCAGTGCCATTCCTTGATTAAGTGTGAGGATAGGAGCTTCCTGTAACACTAATGGAAAGATTCCCTATTTTTAGTTCTGTATATCTGGGTCAAGAAGCCTATTTAAATGCAGATGAATGTAGCATTTATAGAGGATTGGGTTATGGAAGCAGCTGTATCTAATGGTGGAAATGGTGATTTTTAATTGGGACATCTGTCCAGTTTGCATCATTTTTTGAGGTTCTGGGATTTCTTGGGACCAGACCATTTGCAAGCATGTCCTCTCACAAAATCTGGCTACTGTAGCAAATCTATGGAGGCATTTGAGACTGAAATCCTGAAATGAAAAAGAGGAAGATCATGGACAGGGCAATTGTTTGGATTTGCCTACCAGACAGAAAAATCTAGCAGGGTTTCTCAAGTTTTCACCTCACTTTTAGGCATCCCAGTATATTTTTGATAAGGGCATTTGAGCTAGAATGAATGACCTCCCTGAAGCTGCAAGTCAAGATAGAGATGGTGTTTATGAATTACTGTGGCTGTCACGAATAACGTTTATATTTATTGTGAAATTGAAAACAGTGACAAACAGAACATATCCTAAGTCCACCAGCAAAACATGTTGGTTTGTTTATTCAGGTGGAAACATATGCAATCTCTTTCACGTTGACCTGTACTCCAAATCTGCTCATGCAACTGAGAACTGCTGGTAAAGCTGGAATTTTCATAAGCTGAGTTTTCACAAGCATTTTGGTATATGGGAGAGTCTTACTCTGGGAGTTCTCAGTGAAGGAAAGCAACTCCTGCAATTAGATAGTGATCAGCGCTTTTTGAAAATTGAAACCACTGTCACAGTGAAGAACAGCAGACAGTTTGCAAGACAAGACCTCCACATTTCACAGCTCTCATCTAATGATTTAGACATCCCACCATTAAGGGCTGAAGCCAAGCTTACCTTTTCATTTATTATTGAATACTGGAGCTAAAATGCCACTGTTGTGTCTGAAGGATGACTAGTTTGCTGCTGGGATGACCTAAAGAAGTATTCTGAAGTGTTCATGTCCTTTCTTTCAGCTTTTTCCTGGCTGAACTGGAAAAATGTCTTCAAGAACCTGACCGTTTAGCACAGCTTTTTATTAAGCATGTAAGTTTTGTTTCCTATATCTGGTACAATTGTCTTTTAGAGTGTGATGGCTCCTTTTCAAAAATGCCTGTTTGTGTCGACTCGATGCTTTTGCATGTCTAAACTGAATTTAAAAGTAAAGTATCCCTATAGTTGCTCATTTTTAGTGGGCAGCTGGATTGCACTAAAGCCTTAATCATTGTCTTCTTGCAGACAACTTACTTGGGGGGCAAAATTGATGTGGCCAAGAACATCTGCCAAAATACAATTATGGCAAGTGCTACAATTTACATGTTCATGTGATATTAGCCAGAGTATAACTCCAGAGGAAATTTCAGACCTGGCAGTGTGGGTATAACATCTCTCACTGGCCACAGCCCAGAAAGCTCCCCTTGCCTGAGTGCAGCTGTGGAGAACAGAACCAGTTACCGATTTTCTTTCCGGCTTTAGAGAACTAAATCTTTGGTTAAACCAAAAATAAGGAAGACCAAGCAGAACATCCTAGCAACTTTCTGCCACCTTTTAATAACAGGAAGGTGGCCAATATCTCACGTGGCTGCTGTGCCTCTTGCCTTCACAGGAGCGGCGGTTGCACATGTATGTGGTGTATTGCCAAAACAAGCCCCGGTCTGAGTATATCGTAGCTGAGTATGAAACGTACTTTGAGGTAAGCACAGCTCATTGTACATTACTGCTGCTTACAGCTGTGAGTCCAGGTCAAGGAGACTGTTCTGTAACCTGTGGGATCTGCCTAAAACAAACTCCTGAAGATTTTGATACTGCACGTGCTGCTGAGGTCTCTGCCATCCAGAGAAAGTGTTGTTATTTGATTGCTTTCAAATTCTCATATTGTTCCTTTGTGATAAATATTTAATTCACTGCTAACTGTGTGTGGCCCTCAGAGTACTACAAATGCGCTCATTTCTGTCCCAAATAAGACTTTTAAATCAATAGTGTACAAACAGCAGGGGAGGTAAAAGCTGTTGGAGCTGGGTGGTGCCTCTCATAAATCCCCAGTAACTTTGTTTCAAGAACGCTTTGGGACCAGACACATTTTGATAGTAAGTGAAAGCCGCTTGTTTAACCAGGGGAAGACGTTTCCTTTCACCCCGGGGCAGGAGGGCTGTCCTGCAGGACTCCCTTGTGAGCTAATCCCCACAGCAGTGGACAGAGGGACCCTCAGACCCTGCAGGGCTGCTCGGTCAGCTGGAGGGGGAGGGATCCTGTGCTTCCCAATGCCTTCAGCCCAGTCACAACTTTTACCCAGGCCTTGCCTAAACAGGGTATGCCAGATTTTTAAATCCTCAGAAATTCCCTCTTGCAAACAAAAGATTAGGAACAAACCAGCTTTCTGTGGAAATAAGTCTCTGCTGAGACATTTTATCGTGTTGTCTGTCTTACTCTGTGATTGTTTGCAATTGTTTTTAATCCTCATTTTTTAGGAGGTTCAGCAGGAAATAAGCCAACGGCTGACCATCAGTGACTTTCTGATTAAACCCATTCAAAGAATAACTAAATACCAGCTTCTTCTCAAGGTGAGTGAAAAGACAGTTTGGATTAAACTGCAGTCTGCATGTTGGGTTAGGTGCTGTTATTTTAAATCAGCCTTAGACTTAACTGAGGAATAAATTCATCAAATTAAGAGGAAAGAGGGGTCTGATCTCTGGGCATACAGTGAAGGAGGCCCATGGAAATGTCCAGAGAGCAGAAGACCACATCTGTGTGAGTGGTTTGTAATTTAGGATAGTAAACAGATTTTTTTTTTTCATTTTCTTTTGGAATTTTTTAATAGAAGGGTACACTTCAAATAGGAATTTTCTTCCTCTGAAGTTTCAGAGCAAACTCTCAGTTTTTTTTAAATTGGAACAAAGATACACAAGTGTATTGCTAAAGTCTGTCTTTGGTGCTGAATGGCATGCTTCTAGTAAATGCTATAGCCTCTATTTTTGAATAACTGTCTTCAAATTAGCTGAAAAAACTTATTTTCAGAATATTCTGTTGTTTTAAAATTTGGGGAGCTCACCACAATTTTCTTCCCAAGGAGCCTGACCACTTTGGTTTATGCTGACTTATCCATAATGACAATTACTCAGCACTCTTGAAAATTCATCACGAGGGGTCTGAAGCCAGTATCTACAATCAGGCATGTCTGAACCCACCCTGTAATCTCCAGCAGCACTGGGGCTCTGAGCTGGCTTCTCCTCTTTTTTGAGCTATACCCAAGCAGGCAGCCATCACCCCAGGTTTGGGAATTGCACACTAGCAAAGGCACAGCAGTGTGTTCCCCAAAATGTCAAAAGGAAAAGAAAACTCTTTGTGTGTGTGTGGTCTTGTTGCTTAAGACAGGGCCCAAGTAAGCATTCCCAAGGACTAACCCCAGCTTTGTCTTCTTTTCAACAACCATCCACACCCCTGTTCCATATCTCTAAAGTGGTTATGACATTCAGCAATCTCTGAAGATGAATTCATTAATAGTAGCAAGTTTCTTTCCAGAAAATCACATGCTGAATATGCTTTTTCCTTTTCAAACTGGTGCCTTTTGTTCTCTGTTTTCTGAAGTGCCTTAATGCAAACCTTTCTGCTTTCTCCAGGACTTCCTGAGGTACAGTGAAAAAGCTGGTCTGGAGTGCTCCGAGATAGAGGTACATTTTCATGCCCTGGACAATAGGGCTGATGGGACTTTGTATGGAGGAATGAAAACCCCAGTATTCCTTTGACAATAGTCAGAGATCCTGCTGGTATTCTAAATGTGGTATTTCTCTTAGCTTAAATCAGAATTAAAAGATGATGGCGCAGTCCTGCATTTTAGTCCTGCACCATCCTCTTTTAGACATCTATTCATGAGGGCCTCGCCATGAGTCACTGCAGCAATCGTGCTATTGAACTTCATTATTTGACACTGTGCTTTTAGGAACCCTCTGGGTCTCTTGTAATAATGCAACATCCCTTTTCCTCAACAGAAAGCAGTTGAATTAATGTGCCTTGTACCAAAACGTTGCAATGACATGATGAACCTGGGTCGCCTCCAAGGCTTTGAGGTATGCATTTGCATTCTTCTTATAATAATAACTAGGCAAGGAAAATTACTTTATCTTTCTATGATTGTCTCTACAATCTACCCAAGCTGCTTATTTAGTGCTTGTTCTTCTGCGGTGCTGAGCTGCATGCTTTGGTGAGGTTTCAAAGGTGGGGGGATGACACACTTCTCACTCTAAACTTGAGGCAATCTATCATTTCTTCAAAATGTGTGGTCTGTAAAAGCTTCTGCAAGCTTTATTGAGACTTATTATATCTATTACCAGAGCAAAATAAGTGATGAACCAGCCTGCTCTGCCCATTGGTAAGGTCACCTGGCATTAACATGTTAACAGCTCCTGCCGAGTTCAGCAACATCCAGGAGGGGACTTGAGAGTTACAGCCCCACAGGTTACAGCTTGTGGCTTGTAACTAAGCCAGTGTAGGCTTTGGTGAGAGGTCTTATCTCCAAAATGAATAAAGATTTGTCTTGCTGTCTTATGCACTGCAATCAGGTAGGTCCTGGCTTTTGCACCTTCAGAGGTGTTGTCTCAGTGGCTGCTGGCTATGGGCATGATGGAGAGCTCTTGCCTGGAGCACTGCAGTAACAAACTGCATAACGGGGACAGGGTTTGAAATGAAGTGTACAAAACAGTCTGCTTAAGACCTCTTGCTGTTGGTTTTATATACACCATCAGTGGCAATGAGAGCAAGGAAAACCTGTGTTACTTGTCTTCAGCTGAGGTGATGATTTACAGGGTTGCTGCTTTGGTATCTGAGAGGGGATATGTCTCACATGAATGCAGGGCTGCCCAGAAAACTTGGACTGCATGAAATAGAGCATATCACCTTGTGTGATCACGGTGGGTCAGGGTTTGTGATGTTAGTGCCTTGTGCTCCTCAGGGCAAACTGACAGCTCAAGGCAAGCTGCTGCAGCAGGACACCTTCTACGTGACGGAGCAGGATTCCGGGGTTCAGTCTCGACCCAAGGAGCGCAGGGTGTTCCTCTTTGAGCAAATAGTTATCTTCAGTGAACTCCTTAGAAAAGGATCTCTAACGCCAGGCTACATGTTCAAGAAAAGCATAAAGGTAAGAAATGCAGAGGGAGAAGTATATTCTGTTTGATGGTCATGTAAGGTTCATCCTGTCATAGGGGGACAGCAGTGTGCAGAAAACATCTGCATTTACCTTTCAAAAACATCTGCATTTGCCTTTCAGTGGATCAGAAGCTGTTTAAGACCATCTCTAAATAAACTGCTGGGTGTCTAAATCTACTGGGTAATTCTTACAAGGAACACAGCCAGGGCAGGTCCTCTATCATTCATAGCTCTGAATTAGCAAATATTGCTGCAAAACCTGCAGTAGTCAAAGGAAGTTTACAGTAGTTGCTTTTAAGCATGATCATAGAAGGTAGATGAAGGTACAGTATCCAGAACAGTCATTTAGGCCAAACTATAAGTCAATACTAAGCCTTTATGTGATATTACTGGAAATACTCTCCCTAATGCGGGTGAGGGCTCTTAGTACAAATATGGATGTTGCAAGAATGTTTCAAAGACAAATAAAAACCACACCTAATTCTAAAAATGCAGCTGTGACAAATTACAAAACCAGCTAAACTATAAAGACAGCTTTGAGAAATTAATTTTGGTTTTAAATAATCTATCCAAATTATGGGGCTGGGGCTAAAAGTAAAAACTGAAAGTAACCAGGACAAATACTACATTGTGTCTTTTTTTGTTTAAGGGGGGGTTATGTTTGTTTAACAAATGCAAAGTTAACCTGTGAAATAGTAAGTGAAGGTGAATGAGTGCTGCACATCTCCTGGTAGAGCAGCCTTTGCTGTGCCTGCAGAAAGAGCAAAATCACTGATTTATTTGAATTTCTGGGTCGTTCAAAGCTGAGAAACCAGTCTGGTATTGATTTCCTTTTCAAAGATACAGGTTAAGAGACATGGGAGAATGCATTGTGTTTGCTCTATATTTTAAATGGTGCATTAATATGAAATAGAAGAGAACACTCTGAGCTGAAATAAGGCATATTAACATATATAACTAAACAAATTTATGGTAAACAGCGTATTTACTGAAATGAGGTCGCCTTCTTGGCTGATGGAAACAGCAGCATTTACTGAAAAGCCTATATCCATTTGCAAGTCAGTGTATTTTATAGTTTCCAACCAAATAATAGGCTATAAAGGGAAAACCTAAAGTGTACAAATGAACTATCATCTTGATTTAGATGATCAGCTTTGATTTTATCTTTTTGCTGATTTAAATCATTATTAAAATTGGAGATGGAAATAGTATGAATCATTTTTACTTCAGTTTATTGTATATATAACAATGAGGCTTTTATCTGCAGGAAACAATTCCTGAATTGTATATTGTAGATAAAGAGAGAAAAATAAATCTCTCCTAATGTCAACAAAATTAGCTTGCCTCAAGGGTATGAGTTGCTTTTCTAGTTAAACAGCCTACAAGAGGACTGCTGTTCCCACTGCCTGAGTTTAAAATTTTCATGGGATAATTTTCCAGCCCCTTTTCTCCCACTTGGCAAACAGCTCATTCTCCTGTTGAGTGTCTACAGCAAGTGTGGGATCCCCTGTGGCTCCATATGTGTCTCCCCGACCTCAGCATGGATTTTGTGTGCCAGCAGCTCTCACACCCTCCCTCCCAGCCCCCACTTCAGCTTCAGGCTGCCTTTGCATGTGTGTTTCCCACAGAGAAGAGCTGTGGCTCTCAGTGGAGCAGGACCATTCCCTGCCTTCCTGGGCTCTGGGCACCCTCACCTCGCAGTGGGGCCTCCACCTGAGCCAGCACCACAGATCCCATTTCTTTCCTCTGTCACAGCCACAGAGTAAAAAGTGCATATGACATCAAATGCAGCTGTTCTGGTCTGTCAGTGAGATGAGACTCCCAAATATTGTTCTCCAAGGTCTGGCACACTCAAGATGCTTCAGCATCTTGTCCTGCATGAGCAAAGAACCCTTTTTTACACGATAAGGTCCTTAGTGTTGAGAAATGGCACATCCCTTCTCAGATACTTCTCAGCTGGACACCCTCAGGCTCCCAAAATACCTAAGTGGGAGCCTTGGCAAATGCACCTCCCTGAGACACAAATAGGAGGTTAGGGGACTCTACACGTCTTTTACCTGGAGTCATACCAGGAGTGGTTTGGCTGTCAACCAGAGGAAAACGAGCTCAGATCAGGAGGAACAGCAAGCACTGTCCAGGCTCACTGTGAGTCCCTTTGCTTGTCCCCATGTCAGGGGAGTTCCTGCATGTCACTGTAACTTCACAGGGACTGCCAGAAGCAAAGGAAGAGGCTAATTCCATCTGGCAGTTTGAGTGCTGGACAGTATTCTGGTGTGGAGTGGATCTCTCCATACCTTGACAGACACTCAGAGCATTTGGAGATGAACTTCCAGGGGACATTACTGCCTTAGTCTTCAGAGCTGTCTGCTTTTGACATGAAGACACTCCCTCTCTATTTTTTTTGGGAGGTTATGCCATCCTATTCTTGTTTACTACCCTCAGTATCTCAGGAGAAGCTAAAGTTATGAGTACACTTAAAACAGAAGCCTCACAAGGGCAGGACAGCAGCCAAAATTGCCATCCATGTGATTTCCAGAAAGAATATCTGTGACTACAGTCAAGTGAAGTGATTGCACACAGATGACTCTGATCTGCTAGAAATAAGATTTGCTGGAGCATCATGGGAGAATTGCTCTTTTTTTTCATTATAACCCTGTGCACAGTCCATTCCATTTTTAAAATGTGCTAATGACTGAGACTCTCTTATCAGAGGACAAGAAATATAAACATTTATTTAAATTGGAGGAATGATAGACTTCATTAACATATTAATAGGAACATTTTTGCTCTATTTATGTGTTACAGTAAATTTTAAGCCCACCAGTCAGGTCTGTGTTACCTTAAAATAGAAGTTGTAATTCAAGACAAGGCGGGTGGATGTCTGGTACATCTGTCAGAGCTTTATTAAGCATCATGTTTAAGATTTAGATTTATCTGGGTAAATCTAGATGAGACAAATTCTTCTGATTATGGTCTAACAGTTTGTTATTGGACTCAATTATTTTCAGGAACATTTCACAACAGTTTTGATTCTTGTGTAATGGTAACTCCTGTTCTCTGTAACATGCTTACATGGGTTGTTTCAGATGAACTACCTTATCCTTGAAGAAAATGTGGACAATGATCCCTGCAAGTTTGCTCTAATGAGCCGGGAAACATCAGAGAGAGTCATTTTGCAGGCAGCTAATCCAGAAATTCAACAGGCTTGGGTACAGGACATCAACCAGGTCCTGGACACACAAAGAGATTTCCTAAATGGTGCGTATGTGGTCCTTGTTCTGTTTCTCAAACTGTGATGCTAAATGGGATTTAGAATCTTTATGTCTTTGTTTCCTCTGTGAGAAAATTGCTGAGCCACTTCTGCATGTGTCACTTGGGTTCATGTTTCTGTCTCAGGTCCCTCTGTGGGTGGTGCTTTTGTTGGTACTTTTGCCCTGGGGTTTGCAGGGCTCTGTCACCTGGTGCTTTCCATTGTACAGTGAGATTTTAAATCTGATGCCATCCCAAGATCATGATGCGGCCAGGTTGCCACTGTACCTGCACAGCATCTCCCATGTGCTCAGAGCAAGGTTAATCCCCAGGAACCTCCTGTTAGACATCACTGTGTGCTACCAGCTGAGGAGGTGAGGTGGGATGAAGGCTGCCTCACCATCCACCCCCCTACAGGTCCCAGCTCTGCAGGGCAGCAGTAGCTTTCAATTAAAAAAAACCAAAGGAAAGGGCAAGGACACAAGGGCAAGGGCATGTTTCTCCTAGGAACCATGGGAGCTGTGCATCAACAGGGGCCTTTCCAAAGTATCAGCTTTGCTTTAGAAATAGATTTGAGGTGGTCTGAAGTAATATATTTCAAATTAAAGCTATGTTTCAAAAAAAAACCTCTCAAAAACCAGACACACACACAATCAGCAGAACTGTGTAATTTGAAAATACAGAGGAGTCAAATTCAGTTAACAATTTTAGCTTGTTCTTGCTCACAAGTGGATGAGGGTAAGAGAAGGGAACAGGACTAGAGAAAGAATCTAAAAATAATATCTCTTTTGTTTGTTTGGAAGCAACAAAGTTGCTTTGTATGCCTCCAAGATTGCTTTGCACTATTCATTTCAAACCAGCTTATTTTATGGAGTTTATATTAGAGTTCTATATTTAATAGCTTAATACAGGTTCAATAAGAAAACATATTTGCTTGAATCAAGATGTTTTGGCTTGGCACAATATGTTACCATTTTTTTTTTTTATTTTGGGGTTTTGTTATTTGGTTTTGTGGATTTTTTGTTGCAAAATGGGAAGAGGCTCTTTCAGTTCACATCAAAGCAAAGGTTCCCTTTTCTTGAATGTGGAGGTTTTAAAATTTTAGTTCAGCTTAATTTTACTTTTCAGAAGTTAAGTGGGAAGGGGTTACATGCAAAAGTTGTTTGTGACAGTTCAGAATCTATGGCTGAGCTGAGAAGGAAAATCTATTTCAGCCATGATGCCACAACTTGGTATTGGGCTTTCATGACCTGGAATAGAAATGGCCTCATACAACTGTTTTAAAATGATTTGTTAAATACATTGTTGAGATGAAGAGTCCGAGTTCTCCAGTTTGACCAGTTGCTACCAAAACTTGATGGGTTTATGTCAGTGCACTTGGCTTTGACTGAAAAATTATTGGAATAAAAATAAGTTCCACTAACAGTTAGCTACAGACTTTTTAAAAAAAGCCTTGTGAGAACTCCACAGGCATTAATGCAGGGTTTTTCTGTCCCTTCCATATCTTTCTTGCTTGTTCTTTTTGTTTTTTAAGTATTCTCTCTTATCTTCACAGGACTTACTGCCCTGTGAGCCTCTTTTCCTACTGAGGCATCTTCATAGCCCCTATTCAGCCTATCTTCTATGAAGCCAGCAAGCAATTTGATGGGTTAGGAACATAACCATCACTATCTCTAAAGCAAAAGTAAAAATATATTTATATTAAAACACAAGCTTAAGGATTTACCTTAAAACTATAAATAAGATCCAAGAAAATTATACTGTATCCAGTAGAGCCTGTCCAGTCCAGAACATTTTAAGTGGCTTTTAGAATGTAATCTTATTGAGGCTGACTAATCTTTAAATATGTTCTTTAGCTTTGCATTTCATTAAAGCAGATGTTTTCTGTCCTTAAAATCATATTAAATCCACACTGAGCCAATGCTGCATAAACTTAATAACAAAATATTCCCCCTGAGTTCTTGCCCAAGCTGTCTCTGATTTTTCTCTCTTCACCAGGGAAATCCTAAAGAGTCAGGGCTATGTACAAAGCATGGGATTTGCATCCAAGCTTCATTAATGTAAAACTGTAATATTCAAGTTTTTCGTATTTTTCCGTGGAAAAGTAAAAGCTGCTAAGCTTGAGAAACAGGCTGTGCATCAAATGATGGGCTGTTGTGACTGTTCTTTAGGAAGCAAGCTGTAAAGAAAATATGTCCCTACTGGACATGTTTCATAAGGAAAATGCCATTCATCTGTACCTTTTTTTAATCATGTTTTGTGGGGGGGAATTTGAGAGAGAAGGAGAGAACATGCAAGTAGATGGACACTGACTTTTGCCAGAAGCTTCTAAGAACACTGACAGCTGTTTAACAGGAGGCTGGAAGCCAGGCATCACTGTGACAGTTCATGGTGGAATTAGTAGTCAGAAATGGACACTCAACTAAATACCCTTTAAAAGCACTGGGTACAGTAGATTGTTTCAAGCTGGACTGATAAGTATCCATTCAGATCTTACTGCTAAAGACCTTGCAGCCTAATCTACTGTATACAATAGAAAAATGCCACTGTCAAAATCATTGTTCAAGTTCTCCCCAGCCTTCCTTGCCCTCTGTGGTCTGCAGCAGGACCAAACCATTTCCAGCTGCAGCTGAGGTAAGCAAGTGAAACTGGCAGTCACTGTGGCATAAACACAATCTGCTTTTGTGACAAGGCTCGGGTTTTAGAGACAAGTAATCTTCCAGATTGCTGCAGATCTGTGTCTGTGTCCTTTTGAAGAAAATGGTGATCTGGCATCCTCCTTTATTTTTTTTTTTTTTTTTTTTTTTAAGTAATTTGTTCTTTAGTATGAAGTGGTTTCTTGAGTTGTCCTGCCTTTCTCTGGAAGGGGAATGCTAGAGAGTGCTGTATGGTGCTGAGCTTTTCTGTTTTTCTTTCCTTTTCATTCTGTTGGGAAAGACATTCCTTCTGTTGTGGTTCTCTGGTGGGGCTGATGCCGTGACATTATGTCCTCTGTCTGCCTCTTGCTAGACTAGTCTCTCTGCATTCCAGTAGGTTTAGTCTGGTGCATGTACACAGTATTAACTGACTATAAATCATCTGTTAAAGCCACATGACATGCAAAAAACCAAGACCATAGGTCTGGGGCTGATAGCCTGAGCCCATCAAATCTGCTCACTGGAAATCCCAGCCCTGATCCCTTCTCCTCCAAACATAACAAATTATTTATTTCTTTACAATCTGGAACTTTTATCTTTCCTTTTCCCGGTGCAAGCTCTCTCCATGACTATAAAATCTACTCTCACAAGCAGTTGTTCTTTTGCAACTTATGAAGCTGTTAAGTGTTGCCTGTTGGGTGTTTTCTGGAGAGGTTTATACTGCTGGAGTAATGTCTTGGTGCCATCTATACTTCCTCACTTGCTGGCCAGTTCCAGCAGTTTCCTTTAACCAAAGCTGATGTAGAAAGCACATTGAGAGCCAAGTTGCAGTGTGTCTGGTCTGAAGAGTATTTAGTAGTCACACTTTCTTGGGAGTACGCAAATGAGACTTAGAGGTCTTGGCCTGTGTTTTCTGATGTTAGCAAAATTCACTGTAAATGTGCTGTGCACCTCTTAGTCAGGCTTTCATTTTTTTTCACTACAGGATGTGATTAATTTGTGCGATTTCAAAGAAAATGAATGCAATTATGTCTGCTATAAATGGCAAACATTTTAGCCTACTCACTGTGTAGGTTAGAGAAGCTGTTCTTCACATCAGCACAGAGTGCTGTGCTCAGTTCATGCACAGCACAGTGTAACACGCTTGTGTCCTGTCTAGCCATGAACACACCGTGTGCTTCCATGGGCGGTTCCTGTTCGGTTTGCAGCGTATGGGTCTGTTCTGTTTGAACCATCCCAGCTGTTTGAGCCCCTCTGCAGCCCCTGGCAGGGCTGTTGGGAGCCTGTGGCTGACTCTTGTCCTCTCTTGCAGCGCTGCAGTCGCCCATCGAGTACCAACGCAAGGAGAGCAGCTCGGCGGTGCTGCGGCCCCAGGCTGGCAGGGTCCCTCAGCCCAACACCAGGCCCCATTCTTCTATTCCAGTAGGGTCTGAGAAGCCTTTGAAGGCTACGAGCCGTAACCCATCTCTCCCACCCCTGAAGTTATCTACCTCCAACGGCAGCACAGGGTATGAGCACTCTCAGCCCGGAGACAAGTATGAACAAAGCAAGGTACTGAGCTCATCTAATAAAACATGATCTCACAGCCCATTTCTTATACCACAGGTGATCCATGGTGTTAGCTTTGATTAGCATCTAACCAGGTCAACAGGAATCAACAAACTGCAGCAATGGGGTAACGTGTGATTTGGGATTAAACAGCTCATGCAAAAGCCCTGGCATCCACATGGATGGCACTTCATCTGGGAAAGAGACAGAGCCTGACCCTGGAGCACTGATCCCAGTGTTTTTCAGGGTACTGTGCTTGCAGATCTGGTGAACTAGATATCCATTTGCAGTACTGGCAGAAGCAATATTCTGACTTCTCTAATATCCATTAACCACCCATTCCTGAAAAAGTCTATGGTAGGGAAGAGTTTAGACCTTTTCCCACATAACAGCTCCCAGGGTGCCAGCTAAAGGTTTTAATTTGGGTATGTGTGTGCTGCACACAAACCACCAAAGACTCAGTGGCCACCAACCGTGTTTGGACCCTGCTGCTGACTGAGGTTAACCAAAGCCACTTCAATATGACCTGTATTTAACTGTGAGTATTTACTCAGCATCACTGGTCTTTCTCCCCATTTGGCTCAGCACAGACCCTTCATCTGTAACACCCTGCAGATGAGAACACCCAGGGGCACAGTTGTTAGCAGCTTTGAAGTCTGACGTGAAATAGGAGACTGGTTTGTATTAGGTTACTGCCACCTTTCAGATCCTTCAAATCCTTTTCTGCCAATGTGAACTTCCAAGTGTTTTGTGTCTTTTTCCCTGGTCTGGTTAGGCTGGACATGAAGTAGTGGGATCACTGCCGGAAAGGGCAGGTCCCTCTGCACCGGCCGCTCACCGGTTTGTGTTGTGTCCGTTTTCAGACTGATTTGGGAGGGTGCAATGGGACCTCCTCCATGGTGGTGATTAAAGATTACTATGCACTGAAGGAGGATGAGATCTGTGTGAATCAAGGAGAGGTGGTTCAGATCCTTGCTATCAACCAGCAGAACATGTTCCTGGTGTACCAGCCCGCAAACGACCACTCTCCGGCCGCTGAAGGATGGATCCCTGGCAGTATCTTGGCTCCCCTCCCTAAATCCACTACAGATAATAGCGATGGAAGCATCAAGTAAGTGCCATATTGGCTTCGCTGGGAGCACTATGTGGATTTTTTGAGGAAAATAAAATAAAAAAATAAATGAATAAAAATAAACCAACCCAAATGGTAGGGAAATCCTGCTGATTTTTATCTACAGTGCCATTGGAACAAGCTGAGTGGTCAATCCGCAGCGTCGGGCAGCCATGGTGGATAGTTCGGGTTTTGCTTATTTTCATTTTGTGGGATTTTGTTTATACTTTGGAGAGAAATAAAACCATAGACGGTTAAAGATATGCTTTACGTGATACCATTTTACACCAACATGGACCTGCTTGGACTGGACTTATATTTATGTTGTATTAAGTTACTAATCTATATATTGGTTATAACAGCATCTAGATAAACAAAAAAACCACAAAAATCCAGGCTCTGTGTTGGACTGAGGTTCGCTTCTCAAGGAGGAGAGATTTTGTTGTCTATGGCAATTTCCTTGTACAGCTTGTATCTTTTTTTTTTCATTTGTTTTGGGTTTTTTTTCTGTTTGCAGTAACTTTTGTAATATATTTTTTGGTTTGCAAGACCCCCATCCAAGTACATTCCTGTATAAAGTATTTTGCACTATTTAAAAAAAAAAGAAACAAACTCATATTGATGAAGTCAGGTTGTGCAATATAATGGATAGTCGCAATGTTCATCATTGTACCTGTAATGTAACTAATTTTAAATGTACTATTTTAAATATGTAAAATAAATTTTCACCATGAGCATGTTTTAATGAGGTAAAAGAATTAGTTTGACCCCTTTTTTTTGTTTTGTTTGATTTTGTTTTGTTTCGTTTTTAATTTTGTTTATAATATTTTGTTGCTTATTTAACAAATGTGTGGATATATATTTTTCTTTTCTGATTTTTAGAAATTTGTCAGTCTGAAATGACTAATGCAAGAAAGTGGTTTTTTGGTATTAAATACAGAAGGTACAACCCTCTTTTCAGTAATACCTGTTGATTTCTTTTAACATCTAAAATGACTAGATGGTAATGCATGATGTATGCTACAAACTGTGTTACCTTACACAAATACCTCGAGGTGCAGAATTGAACACGAGGAAAGATTTTGTGACAGATTCACTAAAAATAATAACTTGATCTCTGCTGCCGTTTCAGTTAAGAGAAACGATGACTTTACCTGTCAGTCAGTAATGAATGCTGTCTGGAATTGCATGTTAAGCCAAAGGAATTGCTTGGCACATCTCTTGCACATCCACCACGGCCATTCCCGGGTTCCTCTCTAGCCACAGTATGCAACCACATGCCCTTAGAATCATCCACAGTACCAGACTCCTGATTTAATGGCAGCTGTACAGTGAAATTCTGCATCAAATTCTGTAGGTGGACAAATTGTGGCCAGGAAGGTGTAACAAAATGAATTGCAATTCTCTCTTTCTCACTGCAGTGAGATTTAAAGTCCTAAACAATGTTTTCAGACTCAAATAGCTAAAACAACCCAGAAAACAAAAAGATACTTGAACAATAGGAGTCCTATGAGTAAAAAACAACCTGGAGCCGTGTTATCTTCAACCCTATCTGGTCTGCCAGATCACAGTGACTACTTAGTTTAAGTAATAAAACTGTTTCTTCTGTGACAAATACTGTACACAAAATACGTGGTCGATCCAGCAGTGCTGGCACCATGAATTATTCACCGATCGGTCAGGGAGTCCCATCAGCCGTGTTCCTGACTCTTACATTTCCTAAAGGAAAACGTAACAGTCCTGAAGTGTTGGATAACTTCCCCTGCTCTGCACTTCTCCTTTGGACCTTCTCCAGGAACAGCCAAATACCAGCACTTAGTGCCAATCTGAGCCGTGCGGGGTGCTCCGGTGCTCCCTGTACTCAGACACGACTGCTCGTACAGGCTGAGTTAGTGCAGACTCTAATCCTGGTTGCAAAAACAGTTGTTGTGACCCAGTTCAGTCTCATGGCAGTGGCAGCATTTGCTTGTTCTTTAACTGAGCTGTTGTACAGCTCCCATCAGGTGCTGAGGTAGAAGCAGGAAACGCTTAGGAGTGAGACGCAGTGTTCATGGGGGAGCGTCGGCTGTGTGGGGCATCCTTTGGGTCCTACCTTGCTAACATACTGCGTTTTATTGGCATCACAGGTGATCCCTGGAATTCATACAACTTCCTTTGTAAAATGTGTCAAGGTACTGTAGACGTGACATGTGCCAAACATTGGGCTTAAACATGCAAATCAAATTTGCATGACTTAAAGGTGGGCAGATGCTTTGAACCTGGATCCCGGCTCATCACACTGCTGTTTTGAGAGCTTTATGCTTTGGACAACATACCCCTCCCCAAATTCCCCCCCAACCTGTCCACTATTCACTATTTAAACCAAATGAAATCCATATCAAGAACTGTTTTGGTTTTTTCTTAATTTCTTATGTCTGCTTTGATACGCAATTCTCTTGTCAACACAGCATTGCTCTTACAAAGGGTGACATTGGTCTTTTATTATTTTTTTCCAAGAATAAGGTCATAGGAGCAGTAATAAGGGGTGAAAAATTTACTGGAAACGGTGCCTGCTGTGATGCTAGCCAAAACCCATGAGCTGACTGCTGTCCTCTTTGACTGCATTGGCAAAGTCAAATGGGAAATTCTTGGTCTTGAGAGGCACAGCAGAGCTTGTCATTCTAGGAAATTACTTATCTCTTGGAAAATTAATAATGCAGCTCCTATTTATTGAGCTGTTTGTGTTCTGAGCAACATGTAGTGAGCAACCACTTGAATTTCTTAATTTTTTTTTTAATTTGCTGTACTGAGTAATTCATTAGGACCATTCTTATGTATTTATATTTGTTACACTGCTTTTTTTTTTCAACAAGACTGAGGACCAAACTGGTCTTTTAAATGTAGCAAAATTAAAATAAATTTCTATTTGTGGCAATGCAAGACAAAGTCCCTGAAACCAGATGACCAAGTTCTAGTTGCCTGTGCTTCCATCATGGACATTTTTTTCCTGCTCCATGCATTTAAACAGCAAGTGTGGCACAACATCTGCTTTGCAGAACTCTTTGGTTTGGTTTTTAACTACAACTCTCATTGCTGAGATTGAGACAGGCAGATTGCCTGCCGGTGGCTTTCACCTTCTAGGGAATTGCAGTAATTGCAAATGTGGATGCTGGTTCCCCTTTCCAAAACCTTTCTTCCTGCTATGATTTGCCATTTGACTGCTGCGTTCTTTGGTACAACAGGAAGTCATGTTCATGGCATACCCTGCGCATGAGAAAGCGGGCGGAAAAGGAGAGCAGTGGCAAAAATGAAGCCAATGGGCCACGTAAATCCAAGGATATTCTGGGGAACAAAGTCTCTGTTAAAGTGAGTAAGGCCATCTGAAAGCTCTGTGCTGCTCTCCTGCTTCCCATCCTTTCCACCCCCTGTAGCATCCTCTCCTGAGAGAGGGAGGGGGCGGCAATTTTGAGTTTGGGTTTTGGTTTTTTGTTGTTTTTTTCTTTTTTTCAACTTCAGTTATCTTTTTTTTGTTCCTTTTTTGTAGTATCCATTTTAGCAGGATTTTTGCATGCAAGATAAAATGCAGTCTTTGTTTTTTTGTTTTCTTTTTCCTGGCATCCCACATGCAAGTAAGTAATCTTCATTAAGAAATCCAACTATATACATGGTTAAATAACTTAAAATTGGGACACTAGTGATTTACTGACCTCTGATCTAGCCCAGTCTGCAGCTTCATCAGAGCAGCTGCAGCAGTGAGAAAGCCAGTGGATGAACCAATGGCCTTGCTGAAGTTGCTGAGTTTTCTTTAGGTCAATATTTCACCAGATGTGAAGATAAGGGGTTCCCAACCTGGGGATTCTTAAGGTTTTTGGTCTAGGGAGATGGTCTCAGTGACCTTTTTCTTTCCGTGTTGTCAGACAGGGCAGAGATGCTGACTCTGTCTTGCCAGGAGAAGGTCTTGTGTGTTGTGTGTCTGTTGTGTGTGTGTGTGTGTCTGTGTCTGTGTGTCTGCGTCTCTCTCTCTTTCTCTGAGATCTCCCAGTATGGAAAAGGTTCAGAACTGTGGGGTTAAGCTCCATCTTCTGCTCTGGGTGCCTGACTACTGTGCTCCAACTCAGAGGATCCATCCCTATAAACCGACCATGAGGCCTGCTCAGGACTAATCTGGGGCTTTCCCTCCCAGCAGAGGCAAGCAAACACTTGTGATTTTGACACAACCAAAGCCCAGCCTTGATTCAGGAAAGCACTTGAGCATGTCCTTTGGATCCACCCCTCTCCAGGAGAGCCCGTGATTAAGTGTTTTCCTTTGCAGAGGCTTTGTGCCTTACAAGCCTGGTGCAATAGCCCTGGCATGTGCAAAGGGAGGAACCCTGACACTGCATCCCAGGTGCCCTCGCACCCTCTGGACAAGGAAGGACTGGGCCCGAGGGAAGTGGCTGCTCCAGCATGGTGGCACAGTTCTTCCTCCTCTTGCTTCCTCCTTGTTTTCACTACCTGAACGAATTGCAGAATCACTGCTGCTTCTCTGGCAAAAGCATGTCTTTGCCTTTGCTTCCCTTGTTTTGTTGTCAGTTTGTTTTTTGTTTGTGTTTCAGGAGCATTTTCCCTACTGTTACCCATTTCCATGCTGCTCACAACTGTGCTGCTCTGCCCTGACTAACCAATCTTTTTTCTAATCTCTTGTTCTCTTTCTTCCTCCTCATGCTGCCAAACAAGGAGACAAACAGCTCAGAGGAATCAGAGTGTGATGACCTTGACCCCAATACTAGTATGGAGGTAGAGACAATCATCCTTGTGATTGTTTTTTCCCAGGAACATGTGTCTGTTTTGAAATACCTTTGCTGCAAGGGGAGTTGGTGGGTCTGTATTGCTCGCAGACGTGTGTGCCAATTTAGTGTGAGTCACAAAATGTGTCAATTCCGGTTTTGCCAAGCCTTGAACTGGAGTTTGGGCTTCTTTTGTTGTGGGAGCAGTGGAGGGAGCTCAGTAACAAGCTCCTGCTGAGCTGGAGGCTCACGTAGCCACCCTCAGTCTCTGTTTCGCACCTGGGACCTCATCCCAACAATAATGCAAGTGTGTCAGCTGCTGATAAATGTGGCACCTTTCTGTATTAAAACACCCCTTGCCCTGGCAATACACACTTGAGCTGCCAGTCAGGCCTGTGTTGTAAATCATGGAGCAAATGTTGTTGTACCACAAACAACCCTTTATCTAGAAAATCAGAAAAGGCAACATTTCCTTTTTCTCTTAGCAGAGTGGGAATTGCATTTCTGTCAAGGTACTGAGGGAGAATGGTAAAACCAGTTGTGTGAATGTACCTGTATCTCAGGCAAGGCTGATGCAGATAGGTGGACCCAAATTATGGTACATTATGCTACTGTTTTTCCAGTGTGAAACCACCAGTTCTAGTGGAGTGCTTTGTCAAGAGAGCCTGAAAGAGCTTAAAATCATGAAGAGTTATGTAACTGGTTCTCCTCAATTAAGATCTAGCAGGATCCTTTTGGTATTTTCCTGTTTGTACTGACCACACAAAACATTTCTATACATTGTTCCAAGGCTGAAAGAGGTTCCTGCTGAAACAAGCAAGGACATGGTTCAGGGAGAAGGTGATTTTGTGGTGATGACAGGACAGGTCACTGGAGAACAGAGATGTCTGTGTCCCAGCAGATCTCCCGGATGCTGTCAGCCAGGCTGCACTATGAACATCCTGCCAAAAAAAAGCTGATCTTCCTCCTGAAGGGAAGATAAAAAGAGGGAGAAGTGTATTGAGGTGCACCACCTAAGCTGTTAACCTGAAAGCTCGCTTTTATTCTAATTGTGTTGGGATGTGTACTAAAGGAAAGCTTTTGACCCAGCTGACATCCTGGAGATTGAATGCTCCTTACCTCTAAAGCTGCATTATTCTCAGGACTGTGTTTACATTTTCAAAGAGCGTTTTGCCAGTCACAGGTAACAACTGGAAGTGTATGTATTTGTTATAAGGCTGTGCCCATTTTTACACATGAGTCTGTGGAAGCTTTCACTCACTGAAAATTGCCCTGTGGAACAACAGGTGGCTGAGACACAGGTGGTTGTGCAGAGCTGAGTAAAAATCACTGTTCTTTTGCAGAGGATTTCTGTGTTTTGACTTTGTTCAACAGGAGGAAAAACAGATGGTTTAGAATTTCCAGTGGGAGGTATCTGAGTTCTTGCATTGTCAGCATTTCTAGTCTTTTTGATGGCTTGATTTGGGTTTTTACCATGGTACAGTCTACTGTTCTGAAGTTCAGGATAAAAAAAAGCATTTCTATTTAAACTAAAGGACACCAATGTGAAGTCTTAGCTATGGAATCAATCTGCTGTTGGGGGAGTAACTGTGTGCCTTTTGTGTGACTCTGTTTACACTCAGAAAGCTCCATCCTGCATCTCCCAGGTCACTTACTGGAGGTGACAGTGCCACTGCACTGCAGTCCCCAGAAGCCAGAGTGTTCCTCATGGCTTGGAAAGCTCAGGTTTACTTCTGGCAAAACTCTCTGGGGCTGAGCAAATACTTAAAATGGCAGAGGGAGAGAAAATAAGAGAACAGTTGTGGGGGTGACTTACTAAGGTCACACTGCCCTGCAAGGAGCAGCATGGCCCTTGCTTTGTGCTGGTTTCAGTACATCTGCAGCCAGGATTGACTGTGGTCATCTCGTTGGTTGGGCTAAGAAATACTGGGAGGAGGGGATTGCTGATACCCAGTATAAACTAAACAGAATCATCTGGAGGGAGCAGAGCATGGGCAGGCTCGTAAAATGCTGGTGAAGCCCTAGAAGAGGCCATGGGGAAGTCTGGTCTGTAGAGGTCTGGGGGATTCACCTACTGGAAGCCACGGTTGTTCTCCCTTTCCCTTCATTATGAGATTTTGATTCTCCTTTTCGAACGTGTTACAATAATGGGCTATATGACAGCCTGGGAGGCCAAAGTCTTTTCTCCTTAAATCAGAGGCAAACCAAGCTAATTCTAACACCAGAGCCTGATTCAGGCCTTCATCGATCTTCTAGGCTTCGTGTGCTGGGCTTAGATAATTTAAACAGCTGTGCTACCCCTCCAGCCCAGCCTGTGTGTGCAGTGAGCATCCACATCTCATCTGGTTTTGCTTTCCCTGCTGTGTGGAGCATCCACTGATGAGTTCCCAGGGCAGCTGGAGACAACGTGACTGACTGCCCAAGGAGAGGGAACACCTTGTCCTCACACCTGGCCAGGCTCATGAGGGGTTTTATAGATGCTGGGAGTGCTGGCAGAAGAGCTGTGTCCCGGCCATCAACACTCAGAGGTGCCTTTCCTGTGTCATTAAGGTGGAGTCATCATTACAGCCAGGTAATAACAGGGCAAGTCACCTGGCTTCTCTTACAGGGCTGTCACCCCTGACATCCCTCTTCCTCCCTTCGTGCATGAGAACGTGCACCCAGTGCTGGAACAGAGAGAGCAGTCTCTAAATGCAAAGCAGGCACATTAATTAATTACCTGGAAATGTGGGTGCAATTTATCTCCACCCTACTTCCTGCACAAGAAGTCAGTAAGCTGGTCATAGTACCCAAGAAGTCCCACAGCTACTGCGGCCTTTCAGATCTCACTTTGTTTGCTGTTTATGAAATACCACAGTGGATTCCATTCAGTAGATTCCAGGTTTCTGGAAGCACTTTGCCTTTGTTTCAAGGGGACACAAAGACAGAAAGAAATGTGGAAAACCTATATTGCGAGAGCAGGAAACTGAAATTCTGGATGACTATTTAAAAGAGCTAAAATTCCACTACTGGGTTTTTGCTCACACAGGCCTTGGAGAATTTTCTATTCATTGTAGCTTTGACCAGAAACAGCATCTCTTGGTGACTGTTTTTTTTCCTCTTTGTTTATTAACATGTAATGAAAGTGCATAAAGATGGAAATGAAGTTTGTTTTTTTCTGCTAGTTTTCTGCTTTGTGCTGTAGTTTCATAAAGCAGAAGGTACAAACTCGCCCACTGAGTATGTGAGTGTAGGAGCAGGGGCTTGAGGGCCATGTGTAGCCACATGAGTGATAGGAGTAACCTACACTGAAGGATGATCAGAGACTCTTTCCACGTCTGTAGTTAATTGCACAGGGACAGGCAACTCCACTTCTGGGAAGATGTATGCCCTTGTGAATCAGCAAATATCATCCACACCCAAGTCTGGGGTCCTGGACAATGACACAACTAATTGTCCTACAGTTCTGTGTTGTAACATCTCATGGGGTTGCAGTATTGCTGAGATGGTCACAAGGCAGCTGTGCAGATCCCATTGGGCTACCTCTCTTGTCTAAGGGAACATTCTTCCAGCAATCAGAAGATCTGACTGAGCTAAAACTCACTAAATCTGGCAGCAGCTCCCCCCAGCTTTGGGATGGGCCTCAGGTGTAGGGTTCCAACATGGCTCCAGACAGAGTTTTGCACAACTCCAGCTGCAGTGTTACAAGAGCTGCTGGCCCACACACGTCTGTCACTGAGCCTCTGGTGTCTGTTCCAGTGTCTCAGCTGTGCAAAGCAGAGATGAAGCCCAGGCCGAGTCACTGAAGTGCCATCATTAGATTAGTGAGCTGAGCTGTTGCCAAGGTACGGATGTTGGGCTTCTTAATCTGCTTTTTTCAGTTGTGACATTTTAGCGTGTCAGGAGCTACTGAGAGACACTTAGACCAAGATAAGCACTAGGAAACATCCACTGTGGCAGAATACTGTGTTAGCACTCCCACAGTCCACGTGGTTGAGTAAGTATTGGTTTGGTGGATACAGCATTGGCTCCAAGTCACCACTCAGCTCAGGCCAAGAATTCCAAGTGCTTTAGGCAAATGCCTTCAGCCCCTGCCTGAGGTTGTCCCTCTCCAGAGTAGTTGTAACACTCTCTTGGCAAAATCTTGTTCAATACTGTAAGAAAGCCTTTCCTGGCCTGTTATCACAGTGTACATGAGTACAATCCTGAGAACTTCCCTGTGTTTCCCTGGGACAGCCTCCATGGGCAGCACCGCTGTCCTGCTGCCCTGAGTGGCCAGGGACTGCTGAGACAGACCAGGAAGGTGGCTCATCAGGTGTGACATGGCCTGAGCCAGCAGCACAGACATGGTGGATTAGCTTTTGGAAAAGCACCTGCTTCATCTGCAGGAAGATGTAGGGAGCTACAACGCAGTGCCAGGGACATCCCACAGGCTCAGCCATGGGAGCCACCAGCCATTAGGGCTAGGCAGCAAGAACATGAGGAGGGCCAGAGGGCTTCTGCACTGTGTGGATGCTGTACAGCATCCCTTGTGCCTTCCCCATCAGTCCTAAAGGCAGCCAAGCCCATCCATGCTGGTGCCAGAAAGCATCCCCCATCCCTCCTAAAAGGCTGATGCCATGGAACACTCCATCAGATGCCATTTTAAATTACATTTTCCCTTTGGTAGTATCTATCCATCTGTGATGGGATCCTTATTTGCTCATTTTATCAAGAAATTTCTCTTGTTAATTTGTTTCTTTTTTTGGGAGAGGGGAGGCTGGTGATACTGTGAGCCTGTCGCCCCAAAAGTCTCAAAGTAAAGCTGACCTAGTCAGAGACATGTGATAGATATTTTCCTAAAAATTAGAGTTCACCTAATTTCTCTCTAATTAATTCTCATTTTTTTCAGAGAATCGTAATTTTTGGTTTTGAGTGAGGTAGCAAGGAACATGCTGCTGACTCTGCTGCCAGCACGTGCAAATGTATCAGTATTTTATTTTAACTCAGTGACCAAGAGGTGCCATGAAATGTTTACAAAATGCTCAGCTGCTTGTCTTGGAGTAAACATGCCCTCTGCTGTTTAGGTGAAGCACCGACCTTGTTACAGAGGGCTTGGTTTACAGCCTATTCTTAAGCTTTGGGGAAAAAGAAATACTCTCACTCCTGGTTTTGATATGTTCCCTTAAAATGGGATTGAAACATGGCATTGAAAAAATCCAGACATCCTCTGGGCCCTTGTGTGCATTGGTGTGTCTGGGCTGGGTGTAATCCCTGCAGGGAAGTGGGGTAGGCATGGCAAGGACATCCCTGCAATGGAGAAGCAAACCCTGGCCAAGGTGAGGACCCTCCCAGGCAGCCGAGCTGTGCTTGAAGAGCGTTTTGGGACTGGCCCATGGCGTGGCAGGATGGCTTCTCCCTCCCCACCAGATAAAGCCTGTGTGCACAAGTGAAAGATAAGATTATGCTAAGAATTAGGGTGGTTGCAGTCGCTCTGCAAGTGGGCTTTGCAGATGCTGCTGCAGATGCCTTTCTATCTTTATAACATGAGCTTCACAAAGCAGGAAAAATGCTGTAAAATACTGAGTTTCTGGAGAAGCACCCATGCTGCTTTTCTAAAGCTTGACTGTACACTTAGTTGACCTAGATCTAAGTCACTTAGATCCCTGCAGGTCCCCAAAGGCATTCAAGTATGTGCCTTGTGTGTCTTTCTTGGTCTGAGCCCTGAAAGAGCACTGGAAGAGGGAGAAGCACGGTCTGTTTCTGGCTTTTTATTGAATAACCCTGACCTGTCCTCCCATTCCTTTATCTCGCCCCCCTCCCTCCAGCTGCCTGGGTTTGCCTGGTCAGTGTTAGACCCCACATCACTTGAGTAGAGGCTGTTTCATGTTCTGCCTTTTGTTACCTTGCGTAGGATTTCCATTTTCAGATATCATTGTATGGAAAACAAACTCTCCTGGCCACAGAGGGGACCTTACTAATTTTCACCTGCCCTGGGCCACGCAACAGGTATTTCATCCAATAAAAAAAAATCTACCTCATCTCAGTTAAAATTATGTTCCCAGGAAAAAGAGCCTGGCTCTGTTTCTTACAGGCACTGCGAACTGAGTTTGATCCCCTTAGGGCTGGTGTTTGCACAGTGTGGGCTGACACTGAAGATGGAGTGAGAAGTTCTTGTGCTGGGTAGTTCCATCCCCGTGACTTTGTCCTCTCACAGCCAGACTGGCAGCCTCACTGCTGCAGGAGGTGTTTGCTGGGATTTCTGCAGGGAGCCCTTGTCAGCATGAGACCCTGGGCCACCTTCCCCTGCTCATGGCCACCAGCATGCTAAAGCTGTGATGTGGCTGTGGGGGTGTTGTTAGGTACCATTTGATTAATTAACAGATGAAGTTTTGGGAAAGAAAATGTAAATTTTACCCACAGACTCTTCCAATATTGTGTAGCAGTGATAATTTTCTTTCTGCTAGTCCCATGGTGAGGCAATGAAAAAAAATTGGTAAGGTAATTATTATAAATTATTGTACCTTGGAAGTCACTAGAAATGTAGAATTATTTATTTATAGGGATCTCCATTACATTCATCATTGTAGTTGCATCTTCTAATGACTCCTTCAGAGTTATAAAATTAATATAAAGTGTTAACAGGTGTTTCTTTCTCCTGATCTCTAATCCTACAGGGATGGAGATCAGTGAATAATAAGGGAATTTAGTGCATGCTGCAGGGAAGGAAGGGGAGAGCACTGGAGAATGGATATTTCAGTCGAGCCAAACACAAAAATGAAGATGTTTGTGCAAATGAACTGATGCCTGAGGTTACTCAGCTGAAAAGTAGATGGTGTCTGTGAGTGAAAGTGGCAAGCAATGGTTATCCACAGAACAGCTTTTTCTTCCTTTGCTATGTTGTGTGAGAGATACAACTTAATCACGAAGATCCATCTCTCTTTTTTTCACATGCACAGACAGGAGAGAGGATGTTTTCCATCCAGTACCCCATTGTACCACAATTTCTTCCTGTCTGCAGGGTCCAGGGGGCTGTGTGTGAGTCCTGGACTCTGCAGAGAAGCAGTTGCTGCTCCCTGAGTGCCTGAGCTGGCAGGTCCATGTGCTGGTGCCCGTGCCCAGCTGCACCCTTCAGAGGGACTTGGTGCTTTCCAGGTTATGCCTGGTTCATCTGGGCTTGATGGTGGTGGTGGTGGCAGGGGAAAGCAGACCTGAGGTCTCAGTGCTGGTACCAGAGCTTTTCGTGGGGCTATAAAGAAAGGCTGTGAAACCAAAATGAACCTTAATATGCCCAAGTGCCTCCTTGAATGGCACCCTGAGCCATTGACCTTGGAAAACTATTTATGAAGCCAAAATGTAAATATAAATCTTGAAGATGTATCTACTTTATTTTGAAGGGTTATTGCTTCTGTTTTGTGGCCTGGTTTCTGAGCCTCTGCAAAAACCTTCTATCAGCTTTGGCAGGCCATGAATTAGGTCACTGCTTCATTGGCATCTTCCAAAATAGTTCTGGAATAAATAGTAACAAAGATATTTAAGGCAAGATAAACCACATCGGTGTTTATGGTGTTTTAATATGAAATTATTAGATGTAATTTGAATAACAAGGCCTTATGAGATTATTAAAACAGTTAATGAGGCTAAAACCTCTATACTATTGTACACCACAATGTAGTTAGGATCGATTCTGTAAGAACTTAGGGGCGTCGTCTTTGCTTTTTCCACCTTTGCTTCCAGGATTACATTGGCACATAGACACTACAGAGTAACAGCAGCTTTTCAAGTCTTTGCTAACTTGATCAATTACCTAGTTAGATAAAATAACTACTAGTTACCCGAACCTAGTTTCAAGCTGGAAAGTTTCCAGCAGTCCAATGAAAGAGTGAATTTTTACTCATGTTAACAGACCAGGAATTGTTGCAGGACTGATCCTCGACAGTGGGCAAAATGAAGTATTTATGGTTTAGTGCTTTACCTTTTTTCTCCTGAAGCTGAGCACAAGTTAAAAGATGTTTCCTCAGACCTGGTTAGTGGCCAGAGTGCTGGTGCCATGCCCCAGGTGCGTGGTGACTGCAGGTGCTGTGTGACACACAGCTGAGAGCCGAGCACAGGGGGTGCACAAACCACCTCTGGGAAGAAGCATTAATGGCTTCATCATCATCACCCAGGCAAAGAGGAAGCATGTCCACCCTCCTCAGCCTTGGTGTTGTGCCTGTTACCTTTATCAGAGTTCAAGAAGCCATAGCTTTCATTTACTTTCCCAGGGGTGTTGTCACCAGAGCTTGCTGCACCTACTGGTTGTTAGAAGGTGCTTGTTGCCACTGCAGCACCTCTGCAGCTCTGGTCAGTCACCACGGTGCCTTGTGAAAACAGATGTCTCTTTGTCACTGTCTAGGAAATAAATGCTTGTATCTCTTTGTATTTTTCAGATAATCAACCCCAATTTCATCCAAGAAGGTGAGTTAAGGACAGCTGTGCTGCAGTTGTGATTTACTCTGGTGCCACAGCATGCTCTGCACCTACCAGCATTTGCAGCAAAGGCAGCTCTCTGCTGCTCAGTCCCAGGGAAAGCAGGCTTCCTGCTGGCTGCTCGGCTCAGACAGCCTGGGGCTGAATCCCCTGAACCTGCCCTCTCAAAATCTCATCCACCTGCCAGAGCACAGGGCTGGGGGATGGACACTCCCCTCTACCTCCTTCTCTGACCTGTAGACAGCTGGCTTTTACTGGAGGGCAGTTTGAATGACACAATCCCAGGACTGCCAGCTGTTTGGGACCCAGATCCCATAGTTCATCCTATAACATATCCTCTAGCCTTGTATGACTCTAGACATCCTCACCTGCAGATTAAAAGAGATGTCGTGTGCGTGTCCCCCTGGTTTTTTTACAGTGGCTCCAGAGTTTCTTGTGCCATTAGTGGACATCACCTGCCTGCTTGGGGACACAGTGATGCTGCAGTGCAAAGTCTGTGGGCGACCCAAACCCACTATAACCTGGAAAGGACCGGACCAAAACATTCTTGACAATGACAACAGCACGGCCACGTACACGGTGTCATCCTGGTAAGGTCCTGCTGTGGATCCCAACGTAGCTGGTCCTGATGGTCGTGTTACCCTTAAATATGGCACCAGCCTGGCTACAAGACTCATTAGGATGCAGTTAGTTAAGCCTGGCATGGCATGTCAGCACATCAGGGGGGCAAACATTGACTGGAAAGGGTCAAATTTTGGGGCTGGGGTAGCTGTATTATTTCCCAAGCTGGTGTAGGGTATATCCACAAAGTGCTGCTGGCAGATGTGAGCTTGCTCCCGTTGACTTCCTGAGCCAGCTGCAAGCCAGAAGCCAGAATGTTTATTACCTATTAGCTTGGCTAGTATTGCCTCTGCTGGGGCTTCTCTGCTTGAGTTTGATGCCATGATCTCCTTTGGGAGTCAAGCAGAGCAAGCCCTCACCAGCTTGCAATACCCCTATCACTGGGCATTTTCTCATCTTACTGGCAGAGGTGGGGTTGCAGTTTTCTTGAGCCTTTCCTCAGCTGTTCCTAAAAAAGCCCACATGTGCTCCTGGGAAGGCTACATCTGGCTGTGCTTGGACAGAAAGATGCTTGTCATTATGTTCCTGGCTTGGCTGGCGGAGAGGAAAACTATCTTTACAACAAGCACTGGGAAGATTCAGAAAGATCTGGAGTTGAATTCAGGTCAGGTAACAGCCTGCTGCTGGATGCTCATCTGCAGCTTATGTAAGCAATTTGGGCCAAACTACAGTGGAAATCTCCAGGAGGCAATCTTTCATTTGAACTTTTCAGCACTTCTGGCTCAGGCTGAAATGAATCCAGGGAGTACAAAGTCACTGAAAGTGAAAAAAAGAACACTAAGAGGGAAGGGATTTTACATGTTCAATAAAAAAACCCCTTACATCTGATCAAGAGCTTCCTTCAGAGACCATTGGCTTGTGCAGCTGCCCCAGAGCATCCAAAATTGTCTTCAGCTATTGCTCAATAGATCTCCTAGTGCCTTATCTTCAGCCTCTGGCTGGGCTTGGGATGGGGGGATATTTCCATGCAGGGTTCTGGTTTTCCTCACTGTCCTCTGCCTGCTGGCTCCCTGTGCACTATCAGCACATGTATTGTCTTGTTACTCAAATACTCTTCCCAGCGAAGACGCTGCCTGCCAAGCAGAGGCCCAGCAGATCAGTGGCTCTTACAAATCTTGCTGGCATGAGTGTCTGGATTTCAGGGAGAGGGGATGTTTCTGTCCTGTTTTAAACCAGCACAGTCAGACCAGCAAAAGCTGCAGTGTCCAGACAGTTATCCCAGCAACCATGTCCTTCTGCAGTTCCTGACAGATTAAGCTTTCAAGAACTAGCCTACTTTTGCCATCAAGGGAACTTATTGTTGGCTCTAAGCTGTGTCTCCAGTACAGCTAAAACAGTTACACAAGCAAAATCCTTTAATTCAGGCCAGCTCCCTCAAACTGCGTATTGGAGACTGAAGTGTGCAAACAGCAGTGACTATGAACAGACCTGCTATAAATTCATGAGACTCCACAGAGCTGTTTATTTTCTCAGATTGGCTCAAAGACTGAGAGTGTCTCACAAACCCAGTGCTGTGCTCTTTATCCCTGGCTGTTACGAGATGTCCAGCCTTCCAGCTGGGGTCCTGGCAGCAGTGTCAGACCAATGGCAGATGCTCCAAGGGTCTGAAGCTCCCTGGAAATGTCACCCTGTGCTGTGTGACTGCTTCCTGCATCTGTGGGAAGCCCAGTCTGTCTGGTGTGTGTTGGACTTCACTGCAGAGGCACAGCAGCTCACCGTCTCCCACGACAGGAAAGATGTGCATGGGTAAATCTTTCCAGATATATCGAGTCTAAGCATCCAGCTCTGGACAGGCACAGGCAATGTTCAGCTCCTGGACTGCTTGCTGCTTGAGGGATCCTTCACAGCTCCTCCTAGGCCACAACAGGCATGAGGATTTGCCTGGCAGGCAATTTGGACCAAAGGTTTGCTCCAAGGATTCATTAACAGCAAAACCCTGACACACAAAGGGGTTGTACTTGTGCACCAGATTTCTGGAGGGGTGTTCCTTCGAATGGATTAACAGAATTCGTGTGCACATGTGTTTGCAATGGGGCAGGACAGGAACTATATAAAAGCCATTAGCAAGTGAAGCAGTGCTTCTAAATGGGGCTTCCTGCATCCACAGTGACTCGGGAGAGCTCTCCTTGAAGATCTGCAACCTGATGCCTCAGGACAGCGGCATCTACACCTGTGTGGCAACCAACGAACACGGAACCGCATCAACCTCTGCAACTATCAAAGTCCAAGGTAGCACAGCTGACTTTACACACGGGATTTTTCCTGTGTGTGGTCCCTTGGTGGGGGCTGGGAGCATGCAGGAACAGCCCGTGCAGAGGCAGCCAGATGTGGAGCTGTGCCAGGTGAATGGAGATGTTAAAGTCGTACAACTATTCCTCAGCCACAACTCCCACTGATGGCTGAAGGCTTTGCATACTCCTTGTGCTTGATTAAGTTGTCTGACCATAAACATCACATTTGGGAAATGAAAATGCACTGGCACTGGTTCAGCTCCTGCATCCTGCTTGTAGTGCTGCTTCCCAGGAGCTCAGTAAGGTCGGCCAGGGGAAGCTCAGCTCCCTCGGGCAGCTGAGTCCCTGAGGGAATGATGTCCCAGCTGACTGCAGGAAGCTCTGGGCTTTAGAATCTGCCTGGAATAGGAGGAACTGGGATCCAGTGACACCGATTTTCTGCCTCCCCTTCTCTTTAGGGGACAGAGGAGGTGAGAGTAAGATTTGGCCTGGGCAAAACTTCTTCGGGGATTCAACTTGGAGACATGTCTCGGAGCCTGAATTCTCAGCACTGTAATTAGTGACCCACCTAATTGTAATGAATATGGAGTAATGAGTTGATGCTCATTGCCTCCAGCTCTGAGAAAGGATCTGTTAGCATGAGAGATGAGAGGTGCCAGCTGTGTTGAAGGGGATGGTCCAGAGATGAATGTCTAACTGGAGAGTTACAGAGGCAGCAATGTCACGAGCATTTAAAAGTTGATTTGTTTGGCCTCATAAACCACCCTAGAGATCCAATTCCCCGATTTATCCAAGCAAGTCAGTGACTGCACTAACTACTCCTGTGCTGAAGAGAGCCCTAAGCAAAGCACAGAAGGATTTATTGGTCTTTTATCAATCTGCTCCCAAGCACACAAAGTGCCCTACAGACAGAAGAACTCTGAATGCTTTGCTTGTGTCATTTTTGGGCATTCAGTGGTAACTGACTCCTCACCTGCTGCTTAGTGAAGCCTCTCTACAAGGTGCAGCTGCCCCGTAGTGACCTGATGTACCTGATCCTCAGAAAAAGCACTAGCACTTATTGATGTGATGCTGGACTTGGTATTGTTTCCTCCTCCCAAGGTGTGCCAGCTGCCCCAAACCGCCCCATAGCTCAGGAGAGAAGCTGCACCTCTGTGATCCTACGCTGGCTACCCCCATCCAGTACAGGCAATTGCACCATTTCAGGCTACACTGTGGAGTACAGAGAGGAAGGTAAGTGGTGTGAGCTGTGCTTGCTGGCTGTGAGAGCGAGAACAAGGTAAGTTTCCTTTATGACAGGAAACAACAGGTCCCAAAAGCATTCCTATCACCACTGGCGTGCCACTCATTGTAGCTTACACATCACAAAGTCTAAGGCAGAAAGAAGCCCTTCTATTATCCAGTCCAACCTCTCATATATTACAGACCTTTCTGTTTCCTCTGGTCACTTAAAACAAGTAAAGTGTGCTAAGCTAAAACATATCCATCACTAAGGCATCCTTTTATCATTTGCATTCTACCACCGTCCTTTCTGGTGGGTGCTTCCCTGAAATGCAAAACCAAATCAGTCTCATTATTTTTTTTGATCAGGATAAAGTTGCAGATCCCTCCATGCTTTTCAAGCTCAGCTCTGAAATCTATTTGTTCTTAAATCCAACTATCCTTTCTTTCCCTGAAAAAATAGCTAGAAATTAAATGCACTGTTTTCCCAATATGCACAGGCATGTGCTCTTGAAAAGGGCATTTGAAATGATTCACATCCCTGTTTGCATTTTTTCTGCAAAGGTGTGAGGGTCCCTGGGCAGTAAACCTTGCCTTAGGTATATATGGCCTCTGTTTTTTCTCTTCATCCTTCAAAAAATCCTACCCCATTTTATTAAGTGTGCAAACCTAATCACTCCATCATATTATTGCTTTCTCCTAGTGAATATTCTCCCTTGACCCTCACACTGTGCCATCAGTGTGATTGGCATTTTTGTAAAAGAATAAAAGTTCCTTTATTAACAACTCCCAAAACAAACAGCAAAAAAACCCAGCAGTGTTTTCAGTATTCCTCCCACTTCAAAGGTAAAACTGGCTTCTGTAAAACCAACCATGACCTTGTGAGACCTGTCAATCAGAATTTGTCCACAGGACACACAAAATAACTGGGTCGTGGTAAATAACATAAGGTAAAAGGCCCTGAACTTACTAAAATAAGATAAAATTTTATTTTTTCTTGAAGAAATCACCATCTGTGACAGGGCTCTGTGTTCCAGGGTCCTTTTCTGTTCTCTCACCCTGTACAGATGAGTAAGTATTGCTCCTTTGGTTGCCACAGGTTAGGCAGTGGCTGGGTTGATTTCTGAGAGGAGCAGAAACACATGACAGAGTCACACATTTCTTTGCTGCAATTCTGCTCATCTGCAAGCTGCCCGTGCTAAGCCTCAGAAAGCTGGTTCTCCTCCTGCAGCTTTCACTGTGGCCACCACATCTTCATCTGCAAAAGCATTTGGATTACACTGACACCCTGTCTCAGCTTCATCTCCCTTGCCCATGGTTTTGGGGGGTTTTGCAGTATTTTTGCTACTATTTCTCTCATAGCAGAGCTGTCATCAAATCATCCCTCCACTTGTGTCTTATCACACTGCCCTGAGACATCGCTTGTAGCACGCAGCCACAGCAACAGTGCTGGAGAGATCAGCTTCTCCCTGGGCTGAGCTTTTTCCATCATTATCAGTCAACTGAGGGGCATTTCCTTCTTTTCTCGTTTTGCCAGATGGGAAGGTGGCTGCAATACATAATAGCTTCCTGTGATCCATTTCTGGTTGAACAGTCTGCTGTAACATTGCCTCTTAAAAACCCTGTGGATTTTACCCTCCCAGGGTACCAGCTAAGTTGGGCAGAGAAGGCCTCAGCCCTGAGCTCACATAGAGAGTGTTTCCCTCAGCTCCCCCTCTCTCCCTCTGTCCAACAGGCTCACAGGTCTGGCAGCAGTCAGTAGCCTCCACTTTGGACACATACCTTGTCATTGAGGACCTGTCCCCAGGCTGCCAGTACCAGTTCCGAGTGAGTGCCAGCAATCCCTGGGGGATCAGCTTGCCCAGCGACCCATCGGAATTCGTGAGGCTCCCGGAGTACGGTGAGTGGGCGCTGCAGGGAGGGACTGATGCACACAGGAGTCCACCTGTGCTCTGTATGGTGTGTTTTGATGGGTCCTGATAAAAACAGGGATCCTGGACCAACAGGAATACCAGAAAAGGCCTGGGAGATGCTCAGAGCCAGCTCCTGCCCCCAAAAAGGATTTTCATGTCTTCACCTCCATCCAGGCTCAGAGCTTCCCTCTGCCACAGAGGTTATTGCAGATTGTGAGCAGGTGCCTGCTTTCTATCCCAAGACTATTTCTTGTCTTTATCTCTGCCCAACAGGGTCCATGTCCTGGCTGGTGTCCATCCTGCCTTTCCAGCAATGCCAGCAGCACCGGCAGCTTCTGCTGGGCAGCCCAGTTGGGGGCTGCAATTCCACTTGCAAAATGTCTCTCCTTGAGCAATGCAGCTGGAATGGGAATGCTGTGATGGAGGCAACTCCCAAGCGCTCGGTGCTGCAGGAATTTGGGGTGCAGCTCACTCTCAGTGGTGCTGTGAGCAGAGCCCACTTTTCCCCATGTTTTAGCAGCCCTGGTGTGTAACAAGGTCTGTGACTGGCTTGGATAGCCTGTGCTGGATGGAGAAAGAGCTCTCACAGCATAGCTCTAGCCCATCTCTGTGGCCCTTTTCAGCCCAAAATTGCAAGGACAGATTTGTGTCCCCCTTATCCATACCTTCCTCTGGGGAGCTCTGGCATTTAGTGGTCCAACAGACTGGAGCTGTGCCTGTGCAGTATGAAACTGGACTCCTAGTGGTAATGTTTCCTGTCTTAATAATACAGTCTCACATAATTTTAAAATATTCTGTTTATAGTCCACAGCAAACTGTCTTTAACTTTCTACCTTCTTGAATATTCTTTGTTCTCTCAAAGACTCTGCTGCCGATGGTGCCACTATTTCATGGAAGGAAAACTTTGACCTTGCCTATGCAGAGCTGCATGAGATTGGGAGGTAATATTAACCCTGCTTATCACTGCAATAAAACACTCAAACAATGGCTTGGAGCTTTTTCCTTGGTGGGGAGTTTAGGTTACTTTTCTAGTTAGCTTGAAAACTGCTGCTCCTTTCAAAGAGCATTGCATAGCAGATAGTGATTAAAATACTGACTAAATTCTGTTTTTCAAGATAAGTTCTGATTTGAGAATTGCATCTTGGCAAACTGGTGAGCAATTTGGCAGCCAAATCTCTGGCAGTTGGTATCTTCTCTGTCATCTCTGATTTGAGGTCCTGTTTTGAAGTCATGACAATTTACTGGTTCTGGATAAGCTTAATCTCAAAGACTGAGTCTGCCAAAACACTTGGGCATGTGACTGACTTATCTTTGGTGATTGGGAGGAGGGTGAGTTGAACAGAGCCTAAATAGGAGTTGCTCATGTTGTCAGCCCTTGGTGCTCTCCATAGATAACAGATAACGGGCATGCAAGTAAATCAGGTTAATGCAATTATTTCTTCAGCTCAGATGTCAGAGACAATTCTGGGGCTGAAAGGACAGGAGTCCCTCTGGTTCTGTAGAAAACAGGGATGTATTACTAAGAGCTCAGCACATGGTTTCACTGGGTAGTTTAACTTTCAGGAATGGTACTATGGTCTGTATGAGTTTCCTAAATGCTTCCCTGACAGCTTTTTTCTTCTTACTGTGTGTCTGAAAAAGTGAGACAAAATGGTAGGTTAGTGATTATTTAACAAGGCTTTTCTTTTAGTTGTTTGAGAAAGTTGAGTCTCTTTAATAAAGCAGCTGGAGAAGGGAGACCCACGGCTAAAATAAAAGGAGACAGAACCTGTAAAAGTGGCAGCAAATTGAACCCAGGGGAGGTTGTTAGAGGATATCTGTATGGCTGCACAAAGCAAAGTGACACCGTTTGCTCTCAGTGTTTGCTAATCCCCAAAGAATCTCTACACTCAGGGTAAGAGATGGAGGGCCTTTGTTGGAAAAGGTTATGAACAACTTGTTAAAGCTGATGCCTTGTGAAATATTAATGTGATGAATCAAAAATCACTCTGTTATTGCACTAAAAACTAGGCATGATTTATTCATGAGGCCACTTCATTATTCTGTTTTCTTTATAATTTCAGGGGTCGGTTCTCCATAGTAAAGAAATGTGTCCACAAAGCCACTCGGAAAGATGTTGCTGTAAAATTCATCAGTAAAAAAATGAAAAAGAAAGAGCAGGCAGCACATGAAGCAGCTTTGTTACAACACTTACAGCATCCTCAGTACATCACTATCCACGATACCTATGAGTCTCCCACTTCTTACATCTTAGTTTTGGAACTGTAAGTACACGGAGCTTGGATTCAAGTGTCTGGGTAGGAATCACAGCCCTATTAGAGCCAAGCATAAAGATCACCCTGAGTTCAGCAGGGCAAAGATTTTATTGACTGTGATGTCAAATGAAATAGCCATTTTCTGCAGAGTTTCCACTGCCTTTTCTTTACAGTAAGCAAGATTTAGAGGGACAAAAAAACCTGCTTTCTACTTGGGTGAAGCTTGGGTAATTTGTCCCATTAAAAAGTATCAGACTTACCTGGGCAGTTTTGTCCACTTTTGACATTTGAGTAAAAATGCTTCAGCTGGATTGAAGCCTGCATCATTCTAATTCTTTCTGGTGAAAAGACCTGTGTAGGAACCATGCTTGCCCCATAAGGAGAAACAGCAACCAAAACCCAAGATGCTTTGTTACAGTATATCCAACAAAGTATATTTGGGCTGTTTGATTGTTTGCTTGTACAGATAAATAAACTAGGTGGAAAACTTTTATTGGGTTAGTTTTCCCACAGAAAACATTACCAGCTGAAAATGTCAGTGATTTTTTTTTTCTGCATTATGTAACCAGCTCTATAAATAAATAGATGAATCCAAATAATTAAGAAGCTCTTTTTCCAAAGGGATTGTCTCTGTCTATTGAATCCATCCTTAAGCAAATGAGTTTACTTTAAGACTGTTGCTAAATTTGTCAAGGACTGGAGATAACAATTGAGGATTAATCATTCTACCACTTCCATAGCCTGCGGTATCTTGAGATATCATTAAACACTCATCAGATCTTGCATTTTATTTTCCTCCCTTTTTTAGGTCACAAAGTTTCCACTGCAATTTTGTTTTCAAATATTAACTGTACCTAGAGATGCCCCGTGATGTTTCATGCGCAGGGTTTGGTCTGTTTGTAGGATGGATGACGGCCGTCTCTTAGATTATCTCATGAACCACGATGAACTGATGGAGGAGAAGGTGGCGTTCTACATCCGAGACACGATGGAAGCCTTGCAGTACCTCCACAACTGCAGAGTGGCTCACTTGGACATAAAGGTAAGAACAGAGGAGAACGATGCTGTTACTCTGCGCCCTGGAACAGAGAGTTCCCAGCCGTGCAGGCAGGGAGGAGGTGCAGCCTGTACCCCAAGGAGATGATCATTAATGGACAAGCTGTTGATCAGAGAAAGGAGTTACTGACCTGCAGAGCCAGATCTTTGCCTTCAGACAAGCAATGCACCTTTTCCCTTGACTCCCTGGTTTGTTCCCAAGGGCTCTCTGGATTTAATGAAGGAGAACGAGGATGTCTGTGAGACAAGAGTGAGATGTCACTAGCACTGAAGGGACTGAAGGGAAACTATGAATAATTCAATGGAGTATGGTTGGGCTCACACTGCACCAACTCAGCCACCAAGCTTCCTGAGCAGAGCTGGCTTGTGCCCAGGCAGTTCAGGGCAGGCCAGAAGGAGCCCGTGCCCCCCTCAAATCCACAGCAGTGCCCTGGGGAGCCCAAAGCAAGGGGAGAGAGGGTGCCAGGGAGCAGGAGGTGGGCAGGGCTGGCAGGGGCAAAGGAAAAGGAAAGCAGCACACTGCATTGTGCTGCAGAGCCTGAAAGGGGAACTGGGTGGGAAATACACCCAGGGAGGGGTTCAGAAAAAGAACAGATTGCACTGTGGAGAAGAAATTGGCCTATTCTCTAACGTCACACTCAGACTAGTACAGCTCGTACCTGCTTTTGTGAGCACACATGGCAGGAGGCACTGTACTGTCCTGGATTTGGCATTGTACTCCTGTCCTCCCCAGCATCCCAGTTATCTTGGATGACAGAGAATTAGCCATTAGCCATTGAAGTTGTGATCAAGTGTTTCAAGTTTTGTGATCTGCAACACTGATTCTGCTTGCCAGAAATATCAGATAATCTATAACACTTTGCAGACTTAAATGACAATTAAAAATGGAGAATGAGTGATGAATTTAACTTTCTCATATAGTGGACAGTCCAACTTCAAGGAGATCTGTTCTCATCTCTCCTAGCCCCAGGCATGTCAGATGAAGTGGTACTTTCATTTTTCTGCTGCCTCTACCCCTACAAAAAAAATTCCATTTGTACAGGACCTTATGTGAGAATTAGACACAAAAGGCTAAATCATCCTGGTTTCTTTCTATTAGATTGTTTGTATTTTTTGCTCTCTTTCTATGACCTGTCAAAAAGTAGGTATTACTTGGAGGTAAGAAACTGCAATGAATTCTCTGATCATAAGATACTTCCCAGAAACAAGGTGGGAAGCTAATTTTCTGTGACCTACTTGCAGTTCTCCTGAATGAGGGATGCCAAATAAAGCACCTTTCAGTTGCTAAGTGGGTAGCAGGAGATGCACTGGCAGTGACAGCAGACCTATCCATGGACTGTGTTGTCCCAGGATCCTGCTCAAGGATGTGCTGATTTTGTCAATAGAGATTGCACAAGAGAAGAGCAAGTGGAGAGACTGGAACAGCAGAGTAGTGAAATTTGGTTTTCATATATATATGTGTATATATAGCCATGAGGCAGCAGTAAAATATGCATGAGAATAAGGGAGAGAAAAAGAGATCTAGAAGGGTGCAAGAAGTAAATTCAGAAATTATCTCAGAGCCAGCAAAGGAAGGATAATCCATGTTAAGTCCCCAGAACAGAGTACATAGGCAATGCTCAGTATCTCTCACTGAGAGAGAAACCTTAAATACTGAGAGCTGCTAAAACAGAGAGAAAACCAATAGGGATGAAATGCAATTGCATGCTGGCTTGGAAAGCATGACTGTGTCCTGGTGTGTACAGGGGCACACTGGCAGCTCCATGTCAGCCCACAGCAGCAGTAATGACACACACTAGTCCTTCCCAGGGTAGTGGGTGCAAAATTGAACACTTAGTTCATGAAGAACATTTCTGCTGCAAGTTATGCACTCTTACTTAGCCAGCTGTCATCTGAACAAATGGAATCTAAATAAACTGATCAGATATATATAAGTCTTATTAAAATTTAAAAATCCATCAGTGCTCTGAATCTGGAGAGATTAGTTTGGGAAAATAAACTGTAAGTATTTGGGACAAAGTGCAAAATCCCAGTGTGTTGCCCTAGTACAAAAGAGGATCTTGTCAATGCAACTGCAGCATTGATCTGAATTTAAAGCAAACAGCAGCTGAGCTGGTTCCTTATCATTCACTCTCCTGACCTCTGCCTTGCACATCTGATTAAGTGCAAGTTTTGACTGGCTATTAAACCTACATGAAACCTACACATTCTATTTGCCAAAATATAGTATGATTAAGTTTATATCATTATCTTTTCAACAGCCAGAAAATCTGCTCATTGATTTAAGAATCCCAGTGCCTCGTGTCAAGATCATAGACTTGGAAGATGCAGTTCAGATCACAGGTCATTACCATGTCCACCACCTCCTTGGAAACCCAGAGTTCGCAGCCCCTGAAGTTATCCAAGGCCTTCCTGTCTCCCTGAGCACGGATATCTGGAGCATTGGGGTCCTCACCTACGTCATGTTGAGTGGTGTCTCTCCGTTCCTGGATGAAAGCAAAGAGGAGACTTGCATCAATGTGTGCAGAGTGGATTTCAGCTTCCCGCACGAGTACTTCTCCGATGTGAGTCACGCCGCCAGGGATTTCATCAACGTTATCCTCCAGGAAGACTTCAGGAGAAGGCCGACGGCTGCCACTTGTTTACAGCATCCGTGGCTGCAGCCGCACAATGGCAGCTATTCCAAGATCCCACTGGATACCTCCCGCTTGGCTTCCTTCATCGAGCGCCGCCGGCACCAGTACGACGTGCACCCGGTCCCCAGCGTCAAGAGCTTCCTGTTGAGCAGGATGAACCCGGGCACGTAGTGCCTCCATCCACGGGATCCTATGCTGCTGGTCCCGAGCCGGGTGCCGGGAGCACCGCCGGGAGCGCGCGGATCCGTCTGGGCATACCCCGTGTTTGGCGTTTGCATTCCACAGCTGCATGGTGGGAATCGCTGCGGACGTGGCAATGGGACCAAGGCAAAGGAGGTGACAGCAGTGGGGACATGCTCCCTCTCTTAGGGCACGTGGTATTGTCACATCCACCACCAAAAAAGAACTGGGGGAAGCAAACACCGACTGGGAACGAGAGCCAAAATTGCAGTTGCCTTAATCTTTGTGAGGCAGCCTTATAAGAAATCCTCTTGATCTTGCTGAACTGAATTCAAAATGTACAAAAGATTAGGAGTAGGATAGTGGGGGGGAGTGAGACCAGGCTGACCTTAGCACGTACTGCAGAACTGGACCGGTCAGTTTTTGCCAAAATCATTGCAAGCCTGCTCCATGTTATCAGTCAGATTTCTCATGCCCCATATGCCCGGGTCTGCCATGATTTCAGTGGGGACTTTGCCTGCATAGGACATGCAAGATCGGGCTCCAGTCACTGCGGGATCAGTTCCCATGGTGGCGTGGCTTAGGTACACTTCTGTTGCGTGGTAGTGCTCAGACTAAAATCCTCCATTAAGCCCCTCTTTGGGCTTTCTGCTGTGTTGAGTCAACGTGCAGCACCTTTCAGAGCTACGATTAAGGCAATGAATTCATTGGAGCATACAGCTGGTTCTGACTAAGCACAATGGGACTATGGTGGGTTTTTTAAAAGCATTTTATACACATTGTACAGAAATCTTTTGCAAAACCTGTGCATTGAGAAAAGGCAGAGTCCAATTTTTGCAGTATCTGTAAACTAGATGACGATGGTGATGAAGACAATTTTTTCTATCACAGGTTTTCAGTATACATATATTGTATCATAGATATAAATATATATAAATATAAAAGATCCTGTTCCACTTCTAGCTTCAAAATTGCTTGGCCCAAAGTCCATCCAAGCCTTTCAGAGTGCAGTAGGAGTGGTGAGTTCATTCTTGTGCTTACAGCTTGAAAATCGTTTTCAGTGTTTAAAGTATGTCATTTGTTTCATTTCCAAACTTGTAAATATCTCTCAGCCACCATTAGAACCTCATAACCAAAGCATTCATGAGGATATTTTTATGTCCAAAGCCTAATTTGTAATAAAAAAATAATATTCACAATTAAAACATTTCTCTTGCAAGCCAAGTTGCAACATCATCATATTTGATGTTACAGTGACAGAGCCAGCCTTAGGTATAACCAATATAGAGTCTGCAGTGACAAATCAGCAGTTTGTAGGTTGGCCAAATCTTCCTTTCCAGAAATGGGACTGGAAGGGGAAACCAGCTGGGGCTTCCCCATCCTACTGCCACACCACAAAGCTCTACAGCCTTGAGGGGTTACAATCAAAGAGATTTTTTTTCCCCTGGCCTGCAGGGACTTTGTCTCGGTGCTGAGTACCAATTGTGTGCCTGTAATGGGAAATGACAGTTGTTACCAAAGGTTTTCCTAAGGAAAAGGGCTTGATCTGACCACATGTGCTCATGTACTCTCTCTTGTAAGGGCAAGAGTCAAATCTCATTTACCATCCAAGTAACTGCACTGTGAGCCTGCAGGAGCAAGCGCTGTCTCTGCCAGTGGGTGGTGGAGATACCCTGCAAGTACTCTAAAATTCTCAGGGCTCTGATAGCCCTTTTTTGATCCACCTCCAAGCTCAGTTTCAAAGCAGGGAGGAGACCTGGCCCTTCTCTCTGTGCTTGCTCTACCACTACACCAGAGTGGTCAGTATTTTGTTAGTAGAGAAGAGGCACAGCAAAAACCCTCAGCGCTCAGCACTGAGTGTGTGCAACAAAGAACAGCCCTTGAGATCGGGAAGCCACAGACAGAAAGGTGAGCCCAGGTGCCTCAGCAGAGTCAGAAGCGGTTCTGTGAGAGATCTAACACAGGGAGGGAGTTGTGGAAAGGTTTGAAAGAGACAAGTGTTCACAGAAGGTTAAGCTTTTTGAATCATCTAGAACCTATCTCAGTTCCTCTCTAGAGCAGAAGCTGATTTTCTAAGCAATCCAGCAGCACCTCTTAGATGAAGACCAGACTCTCATCCTGAGGAACAGTGCAAAGTATGCAATTTCTTAACAACTGAACACAGACAGCAGTCAAGGGGGGTCTTTAATTACCACCAGCCTCAGGTACTTTCTCACTACAGGACTGTCTGTAATTCTTCTTATTTGTCAAAGCTGGCTCTGTGCTGTGATTGTGCTGCCCTTAAAAAAATGTTCGTGGAAGTGTGGTCTGTAAAACCTACAGCTTTTATTAGGCCCATGGGTACAGTTTAAGCCACAGGCTTTCTGCTTGGCATTAATACAAACAAATTCTCATGTATCACATGTAATTTGCAGTTATTTAGCATTTTGTTTTCCTACCTCCTGCATTCATACGTCAAACTGCAACAGCAGACACTTCAGATGCACGGGGGGAAAAGCTAGATTGTTTAAGGTAATACTTAAGCCTCTCATTGCTATCAAATAACAGAAAAGAAAACCCAAAAGGCTGAAAGAGGGAGGATATATGATTAGGTATTGATGCTCTGATTCAAAAAAGACTCCTTGCTGAGAGAGCTGGAAGTGCTGAACTCTGAAGAATTTGAATGTTCTGGGGTTACTTTCTTTTGTGGTTTTGCTTTTTCCATATTCATGTTAGAGAATGCCTCTTCCCAGGCACTGCTCTTCTTAGAGCACGTTCAGGAATACTTGAACCAGTTAAAACTCCCATATAACATTTGTGATTATCAACCGTCCTTGCTTTTCATCTCAAATATTTCCTTTGCCTGAATCATACCAAGTTGACATGAAATGCTGCCATATGATAAATACAGAGGAAGTATCCTGACTTTGCTCTTTCAAAGTCTTCTTAAGCCAACCTGTGGTGTCCTGTAACTCTGTTGAAAACTGTAACTCCATTGTAAAGAGATTACAGAAGCTCAGTAAGTAGGCCTGGAGTGCACCTGCTGGGTGAGAAGCACCACAGCCAGCCCCCTGTGTAGCATTCTCCAACCACTGGATTTTTTGGTGCATGAAATATTGTCTGTAACAAACACGGTTTCTCAAAAAGCTCCCCAGAGAACATCTGACCCCGAAGGGAAGATTTCCACGTGCAGCTGCACCACTCAGGGTGTTCCCAAGACGGCCAAGTGAAGGTGTGGTGGTAGCTGCACCCTTTAGCTTCTCCAGCAGCTTCCAACCACCCAGAGTGACCAACAGGAATACAGACAACAGTGCAGCACAAGCTCTGTGTGGAGTGGCACCGTGCACACAGCCACCACCTTCAGGCACCTCCACAGTGTTCTTAGCCTGCTCTGACACCAAAGGGTGGCTCACAGTGTCCCCAGGTGCTGGGTGACAGGAAGGCAGCAGCAAAGGTGCTGGTGACACAGAGCCCAGAGGATGTGGTGACATAGGGGGTTCCTTATTTAAAATGGCTTCATTTAATGAATGTGCAATGAGTAACTAATTTGCCTCTCTCTCCACTCCACTTGGAGCAGCCAGGCCAGGGCAGGAATTCTGCTGGCCAGTGTAACACTGTGAGGCTCCATCAGGTGTCCGGGTGCTTGCTGCCCCGTGGGAGGCCCCACCTCCCACCCAAGCTGCCAAGCCCCCTGTGCATGGTTCTACAGGGGTGACACACAGCCAGCCCAGGGTTGTAGACGTTAGCATTTTAAGCAATCCAGGCTTTAAAATTTATAAAATGTCTCTCTCTTCTCCATGATACCAACAAGTTTCATTTAGTCTTACTCCCCTTTCATTTTAAAAGACTATGGGTTGGAGTTTTTTCAGTTTTTCTTTTTACTTCTAAGTTAATGCTGAGACAAAGTCTGTGCCCTCAACTGACCCTGAGGCTGTAGCTTCAGTGGAGTTTGTTAGCATTTCTGACAATGCTGTTAGGCCTGTGCTACAAATACTGTACATAAAGGCTGAATACAGAACCACACATTATGACCTGACTATATATAACCCTGTTTTAATGCCCTTGCAATGAGGGGACTGTGTCAAGTAACCTAGGATAACATAAACTTCAGAGACAGATGTAAAGGCTTCTCTGTGCACATAAAGGTCTAACAAAAAATTTACATGCACAGGGGCTCACCACCTTTTTTTGTTCCTGTTCCTTTCACAGCAGAGGTGGATTTTCCTCTAACACAGGGCTTGGGTTTATTTTTGAGCTCATTCACTCAACGTCCCATCAGAAAATGGTGCTTTCCCAAGGAAACAAAATAAAATCCCATTTTACTAGGCTGACTGCACACTGCCATCAAGTGATGTACTCTCGTTCTGGGATCTGTATAGTGCTGAGTGTTTCCATAGCGTCAGGATGCTGAATGTTTGCTGTAACTGTAGTCTTTATTATGGAGCTAGTGAAAAACCAACATCTTCTCTACTCAAGCCATATTTCACCTTCATGTCCTACTTCTGATGCTGGTGCTTTTACTTCTCTTTCTACCAAACTGTTCAACACTGCTCTGCCACTGAGGTCAATTTGCTGATAACTTTTGGAAAGAAAATGCAATAGCAAGTGCAGAAAAAAAAAATTAAATCTCAGACTTATTCACCGAGATGAGAGCAAACAGTTGGAACATATTGATGCTTTTCAATTTTAGCAACAATCCACTGAAGGAGGAAAAAAGAAACAGTATTACTAACAGCTCAGCATTTTCAAGGTGCAAAGTAATTCCACAGCCTTAATTATTTCAGTGTATTGCTGGTCTGCCTTAAATGTATCTTCGGTTTTATTGCAGATTTCATTTTGTATGCACACAATGTTGGTTTGTAAAGGCAGGTTTGTAAATATTTCCTTGTAAGTCTAATCACTCATGTACTGTTGTGAGGTGACTACTTGCTGTCCCATGTTGTTGTTACTGTACTGCAGTATATATGATCATCTACAGACGTAGCTTCGACCTGTACATCTCCTGTCCTTGCATTCCCATAAATAGAGTATACTAACAACTCCGTTTCTGGGCTTTTTTTGATTAAATAAAATTATTCAGAGAAGACCGGGTCAGTCTTATTTCACATGTGTAGCATCTTTCTGAGTGAGGACTTGGAGGCTCGGGGCTGGCTCAGGGCTTTATTCAGGTCGTCTTTTCCGCAGGAATCTCTCAAGGGAACCAGCCCGCGGGATTGTCCCCCTGGCTGCATCCACCGAGCGGCCTTTTGGGAATCACCCCGGGAGCCGACGCGGCGAGAAACCCTCGGGTCACATCGAACCCTCCGTGCACCGGCGGTTTCTGCTTCCCGGGGGAATGGGCTGGCGGGAGAACTGGGAATCGGGAGGGCGGAACGGGCCTGGGGGAGCAGGGCCGGGACGGCGCAGCTGGGGCTGCCGCGGGGAGGGGATGCGGGATGAGGCACACGGATCCCGGGATGGCGCAGCTGGGGCTGCCGCGGGGAGGGGATGCGGGATGAGGCACACGGATCCCGGGATGGCGCAGCTGAGGCTGCCGTGGGGAGGGGATGCGGGACGGAGCACACGGATCCCGGGACGGCGCAGCTGGGGCTGCCGCGGGGAGGGGACGCGGGACGGGGTACATCGATTCCCGGCTTGTCCCACGGTGTCCCCGCCCCGCGCCCCGCCCGCTCTGCATCATCTCGGTGCGCCGGGCCGGCCATGGCGGCGGGGCCTGAGGGGGCCGTGGCGGCGGCGCTGAGCGCGGCGGGCGCGCTGCGTTTCGGGCACTTCGTGCTGAAGAGCGGCCGCGCCTCCCCCGTGTACATCGACCTGCGCGGCCTCGTGTCCCACCCGCGCCTCCTCCGACAGGTGCGGGCCGGGGAGCCCCGGCACTGCCGGGCCCCACACGTGTCCCTGCCCTTT
>VZRS01010088.1:741810-819756 GCA_013398055.1 Ifrita kowaldi | reverse complement strand
GGGGCACGGCAGCGCTGCGGGGCTCTCCGGGGCCGCGACCCCGCAGGGTCGGGTCTCGGGTCCTGTTAAGCAGAGAGGGTTTCATTGATTTAGTCCCGTTCGCGCCGGCGCGGCGCTTACAAAGCGTTCGGTTTTCCTTTTCAGGTTGCAGGAGTTCTTTTCCGAGCAGCCCAAGATGCGGGTGTGGAGTACGACTGTGTGTGCGGCGTTCCCTACACGGCGCTGCCGCTGGCCACCATCATCTGCGCGGAAAACCAGGTTCCAATGCTTATACGGAGGAAGGAAGGCAAAGACTACGGTAAAGCCTTCAAATCAAGAGTTTGCGACTTATCTTGTTTGGGAAATAGCTTTGTATATTTGTGGTTCTTTCGTAATGCACAGCATCTCCGCTCCAGTTTAAGGTTACCATTGCAATTTAAGAAGCAGGCCCTTTCCCCCCTAAAGCAAACCTCCCACAGCATCCCGGCCTGATCAGCCTCTCCCAGCTGTTAAACTGCAGCTTTAGTCCTGCTGTAGGAGATCTGGAGACTCTTGAAGGGTGTTTCGTGTTTCTTTGGTTTTGTTTGTGAGAGTCTGTTTCTTTCCTTTAGCGGCGTCTTTTTTTTTTCTTTGACTTGTTACCATTGCTATGTTCTGGGTTAGTGGCCTCGTCCAGAAACAAGGATTTATAACTCAGATTCTCCAACATGCTGACACCAGAGACACGTTTTGCTCTCAAACAGAACTTTTTGCATATTGGCTCTGAGAGGAACCTTTCTAGTCTCTTCATTTATCTCTCAAACCCCTTTTTTTTTTCATTATCCTTTAGTCCTGTAATCAGTGAGCCAGGTAAGCAGCAGTCCCTTCTCTACTCAATGAACCATTTATTTGTGATAAAGGAAGAGAGAGAGCAGACTGAAGCATTAAGCTGCCATATAACTGGATTTCTTTGCATCCTCTTCCAACAGTGTGTAATTAGTAAGTGCCCTTGTCAAAACTAAATGCTACTCCTGTGTCAGGCAGTGGGCCAGGCATGGAAACATTTGCTGTTCCTTCTTGTGAAGCACAAGCCAGTTGTGACAGCGATTAGCTGCTCCTGGGAAAGCCAGGCATCCTTTGTCGTTGCCCCCCCAGGAGGCCTTTCATGGATGTGTGCCTGTTGTTAGGACAAAGGCACTCGAGGCTTTCCTCCTTCTAATTGTTCTAACAGGCATATTAAGCACAGAGTGCTGCCTGTGGAAAACGGGAGATGCTGGAGAGTACCAATAACTTGGCTGCCTTAAAGATGTTTTAAATAACGAGAGAATAATTGTGTAAGCCTGAGCTTTCAAGTCATGACAGTAATAAACTTCTGAAGTCATGTTATTCAAACATTTGAATTCGTGCTGTTAGCAGTGTGTCAGTTTTGTTAATGGAACATAACTTCTGGAAACATAAAGTAGTATTTTATTTGCTTGGAGAAGTAACAGTCTTTACAAATTGAATTACAGGTCAGTGAGTGATCTGTGGTAAGGATTGTGGTAAGTGGTATCATCTAATAAAGTTTTGATACTCTGAGGTTTTTTTGGGTCATCCAACCTTTCTTAGTTTGGTGGAGTGTTTGCTTTTTATTTTTCAGGTACTAAGCGGATGGTAGAAGGCACCATTAATCCAGGAGAGACATGCCTGATCATTGAAGATGTGGTAACAAGTGGATCCAGTGTACTGGAAACTGCAGAAGTTCTTCAGAAAGAAGGATTAAAAGTCACAGATGCCATAGTGCTGTTGGACAGGGAGCAAGGTGGGAAGGCCAGGCTAGAGGAATGTGGAATTCGCCTGCACTCTGTGTGCACCTTGTCTGGAGTGCTGGAGATTCTCCAGCAGCGGGGAGAAGTGGCTGCTGAGATGGTTGAAAAGGTGAAGAAATTCATTCAGGGAAATGTGTTTGAGGCAGTGGCTCAGAATGGTGCTGCTCCTGTGAAGAGACTCTGCAAGGAGCTGAGCTTCAGCGCCCGTGCCCAGCTGCCAGGGGTGCATCCTATGGCAGCCAGGCTTCTCATGCTCATGGAAAAGAAGCAAACAAACTTGGGCCTTTCTGCTGATGTCACCAGCCCCAAGGAGCTGCTGCAGCTAGCTGCCACCCTGGGCCCCAGCATCTGTATCCTGAAGACTCACATAGACATCTTGAATGATTTCACCCAAGAGGTAGTAAAGGAGTTGAGAACGCTCGCGGATCAACATGAATTCTTGATTTTTGAAGACAGGAAGTTTGCAGACATTGGAAACACAGTGAAACATCAGTATGAAGGTGATTATCATCAACCTGGATTTACTATAACTTTGCTGCTGGTGTGTGTAACTGCAGTGCTGGCACAGGTTGCCGGGAGAGAGTGTGGAATCTCCAGCCTTGGGAAAACTCAAGGGGATAAGACCCTGAGCAACCTGACCTAGCGTTGAAGTTAACCCTGCTGAGAGGGCATGACCTCCTGAGGTGCCTTCCAACCTAAGCCTTTTTATGAATCTGTGGTTGTGCTCAGTAAGTACTTCTGAGTAGTTGTGTGCTGTGAGAAACTGCAGCCTGGCTTCTTAAGGCAGCCTGCTGTTACTGTATTGCTTGTGTGCCCAGCATGGCTTTCCTTTGATACTCCATCTGCAGCTGTAGGACTGCTGTTCTCTTTTCCTGATCCTTATGTCCCATATGATCTGTGTGCTGTCTGGGAAGATAGCACCTGTGACAGCGGATTTCTGGGCTGCCATAAATGTCTCAGTGAGTATTAAAGGTGAGACACTAACAGGTGTTTGTGAAAAGTAAACTGAGAGATTACACTTTGTGGCTAGGCAGCTGTCAGAACTGTCTGATGAGACTGAGCTTGTAACTGTCAAGCTTCAGCAGTAAAACTCTTTTAAATATGTGAGTGATTTAGTGTGCAGCTGTTTTTGTTTAACTTGTGGTTCCTGTTTAACACATTTCTGGTGACTCTTTGTCTGTGTCTTCCTGTCCATGTTCTCAGGTGGTGTGTTCAGGATCGCATCCTGGGCGGACATCGTCAATGCCCACGTGGTTCCAGGCTCTGGAGTTGTGAAAGGTCTGAAGGAAGTAGGTCTTCCTCTGCAGCGTGGCTGTCTCCTGGTTGCTGAGATGAGTTCCCAAGGGTCCCTTGCCACGGGTGAATACACAAAAGCTGCAGTAAGCGGGCAGTCTTGTTTCGGGTTAAAAGCTTGTAAAGTGTGACAGGGAGGTTTTATGTGTTTCTAATATTTGCACTTCCAAAAGTCCCTCCAGCTCTGACTATTACAGGTGTTTGTTTTCTCCTTGGAGACTCGGGAATATGACAGTGTGGTGTTTAAAGGTTGCAGCTGTAGGCCAGTGATGTGAGACGGTCAGAGTTCACACCTGGAATTCTAGTACACGTGCCAAGTTTGCTATTAGCACCCCCTGCTTCTTCTTTTTTCTTTCTTTCTTTAAGCAGTGCATTTCTAATTAGTTTAAATTCATTTGTGGTATTATTTATAATGTAGAAAGAAACGGAATATTCACTTTCCTGCCAGGGGGAAGCAGTGACTTTACATTGGGAAAGCACAAGGTGTTTCATACCCCTGCCTCGCACAGCTTAAAGCGTCAGGGGGTGGAAGAGAAACAGATTGCTAGGCCAGCTGAGTTTTAAGTATATTATTTGTAACTGTTCACTGATCTTTTTCAGGTACAGATGGCTGAAGACAACCCAGATTTCGTTTTTGGATTCATATGTGGGTCTAGAGTTAGTAATAAACCAGAATTTCTTCACTTAACCCCAGGAGTGCAGCTTCAAACTGGAGGTAACTTTTTCTAAAATGTTTTTAGTCTGTTTGTAAGTACAGAAGTGATCTAGTCTTCAGTGAAAAAGTGGCTTCTGAAGAGGGTTTGGATGCTGATTTTCATCTGGGAGGAGTCTGTTTCCCACTAAGGGCTGTCTTCCATATTTCTGGGTATGCTGATCCTTTCCAGGGAGCTCTGGAAGGCAACCAGCAGGCTATGCAACCTTCTTTCTTGTTTTGAGGTCTATGCATACCATAAAGCACATTCCTGAACACATGTAAAATGTCTTCAGATAGGTGTTAGATGAGAAGTAAAACTATTCAGTAGGAGTAAAAAAAAATTTAACAAATAGAGACGTCCAGCTGAAACACTTGGTATTGATAGAGATGCAGTATCAATGAATTGGAAGTCTTGTGCTGACTAAAGAGGTTATCCCTGAAGCAGCTAGGGGAGATATGTTTCTCTGCAATACTTCATTCTTAAGAGACCTAAACTGAAATCACAAGCTTTTACATTAATGTTGGGGCTTTTGCCTGTTTTAAGAAGGCTGAGGCTTATTTTAGTCATCCTGATTGGTGCTGCTTTGAGTAATAGTTCCATCTATTGTGATTGGCAAACCATGAAAAAGGAGGGTGCTGGCTGTCAGATTTGATCTGTGTTTGTTGGTTGGCAGTGCAGTTTCTAGTTCTGTTTGTGGATTCTTAGGGTGAGAGTTGGAACAGGGCACCTGTTCTTGGTTCCAGCACTCTTCAAAGGTTTTTAGTAAACACAGTTTTGTGCAAACTAAAATAAAAATGGTGTCTGTATTTCAGGTGATAGCCTTGGACAGAAATACCTAAGCCCCAAGGAGGTTATTGGTGAAAAAGGCTCAGATATCATTATTGTGGGACGTGGCATCTTGGCAGTTCCAGATCGTCTCCAGGAAGCAGAGAAGTACAGGAAGGCAGCTTGGGAGAGCTACATGAGCAGGCTTGGTATTCCTGCAGAAGACTGAAAAGCAGACACTGTCCTAGCCAGTAAGCAAAGCTGATGGAGCTGCAACCCTCATCAGAGTTCCAGTTCAATACATGGACACTTAAGCCCACAGAAAACTGCCCTTCTGGAGAAAGATCTCTTACGAAGTTGTTTTAATTGTACACACAGAGATCAAATTGTACTTGCCATTGTTGTCTTTGATACATGAATGTAAGAACCTAGAACTTCATGCCCATGTTTTAGCCTTAGTAGGCCTTCTTGTTTGAAAAACGTTGCACAAAACACTCCAAAGGTATTTTGTTGGCTGTTGTTGCCTTTGTTTCTTTTCCCCAACCTCAGTTTTTTTCTGGCTGTGGAAATGGTATTATGTTCTTAATAAACTTCACCTGCACACCTGATGTGCTGCCCCAACTTCATGGGTTTATTCAGCTCTCCTGTTTCCAAGGAGCAAGGGCAGGTTTTAATGCCACACTGTGGAATTGAAGTATGTGGTGCTTAATAAATACTTTTTTGCTACCATTTTCCATTTCACTGACTCTATATGTCTTTGTCCTGTGACAGAAGTGTCATAAAAAGTCATTCTGGTGTGTCTGTGACTGCAGGAATTGCTCATGATTCTGTTTACAGAATTTGTCAGAGCAATTAGTTGTGCGCTTAATTACAGGGGAGCTGTTGATTCCTCTGATAGGAAACAAAAATGTACTTTATTAGACTTTTTGTGACAATAGCTGCAGTACTTTCAGGCTTTACTTTCCACTCTTCATGGTGAATAAGGAGAAGTAGAAATATTTTGTATGATTGGTTTTGATTATTAAGTATGGAATAACCTGAAGTTTATAACTAGTGTGTATGTGGTGCAAATAGCAATGAAAATCCTATTGATCAAGAAGTCAAAAGCCAGTGGTGATGCAGTTCTGGACTGTTGCTGTTCCAGAGCACACAGAAAGCAGAGTCCTTTTGTTAATACACTTACCTGTAGACTAGGAACAACTGTATTTAGTGAGAAGAGGTTTTTGCCATTACTGCTGGACTCTTCACTAGATCTCTGAAAACAGGAGACAGGAGGGGGCTTTTTTTGATTGGTTTAATTTATGCAGGATGTCTAAGACCAAGGGACACAGGCTGGGATCTGAGGGCTTTGCCTTATGCCTCATGTATTAGTGACATAGAGCTCTGTTTCATGGCTCAGCTGCTTGCGGGGCTTAAGATGTTGTGGGGAGAATGTTAGAACGTTGTGTGTGTTATTTTCCTCGTGGCTACCAATTGCTTCAGTAGGCTTATGTATCACAATTCACACCTGGAGGATTGCACCCTGGGAAAGATGGAACGTGTTGATTATGAGGTATCCTGTCCAGACACACTGCAGACTCACAGACAGTGAGGTGGGATATTTCACATCAACTTCTAAGAAGTTCCAGTCTTTCAAAGGGAACAGAGGATTTGTTTGCTGTTTCATGGCCTTGAGGCCTGTAGCAGAAACAAGATTTTCTCACTTAAACCTTTTTGCAGAAAATGACCGTTTCCACCAGAGGGAGCTGAGACTCTATTTTTGGGGAGTGTTGATGCTCTGGTGTTTTTACAGCTTCCCGTAGTTTCCAACGATGATACCAACTCTAGAATGAGTTTTCATTAGAATAAAAATCTATGGTTTTTAACCAGTTACACCCTTGCTGTTGGGTGTATTTAAAACATTTAAATGTCATTCAAACACTTGAAACAGTATTGTAAAACTCAGTTAAAACAATCAGAAAGCTGCCTCAGGCTGAAGCTCAGCATGGTGTGTTGTTGTGGGCTCGCTGTTACAGCACCAGCAGAATTTCATGAGTTCAGTATTTTCCACTGACTCTGCTGAATCGTGTTTAAGCATGTGGCTGACAGCCGTGGAGCTAAATCCCTGAGCAGGCTCTTTGGAGAGTGAGTTTATCAGGCTTCTATCTTGAAAAATAGTGACTGGATTTGGAAAGATGAATGTGATCTAATATCCAGTCACTTTTAGAAGGTACGTGCAACTCACTTTCTTTACAAAGCAAGTTCTGAGGAACAGATCAACTGGGAAACTTCATTTCACAGTCCTCCTTTGTGTGCTCCAGAAAGAGCTGTGTCCTGGCACTCTGAGTGACACCAGTGCTGCAAACATTTCAATTAGTAAAACAAAAACGTGTTACCTCCTATACACATTCTTCTGTCAGAATGATTATAGTAAACAAGTGTGTGCACTTCCTTTGAGGCACCTGAAAGTGATTAAAAATCCATTTCAAATTAAGAACAAATGTTAATTTCCTTGCTTGCCCCTGCTGCTCACATTCATCGCACAGTCCCTGCTGTTGGTCCCAACTGTTCCTAACATGGGAACTAGGTCACAATTTACAAAACTCATTTGCATCATAATATATGAATCTGAAACTCTTGCAGCTCATTCTGTGATCTGATTGAGCCTGTGGTAGAGGCCTGAGGCTATATTTAAATTTCTGCATTTCATATTATCTGGCAAGTAGGCATTTATATGAAATTGTGATCTTTACCCACTCTGGAGTATGGTTTATAACAGAATGAAAGGAAATCACTCTTTTCATAGTGAAATAAGACTACAACCAAGTGTTGCCAGTGCTTGCAGCAGAAAGCTGCATGACTTGCTGCTATTTCTGAGCAGCAATTCCTGAGGACTGTGTGAAACCAGCACAAGCTGGAACTGCTAAGGAATTGTTACGTAGCTTTTGATATTTGTGTGTAAAGTTCACTCTGTGTCTCGGAGATTGTGGGTATCTGTGTCTAGAGAACCCAGGAGTGCTATGTCAAGAGAACCCAGCCAGGGCACTTAAATCAGTATTACTGCATAAGTACAGTGCTTTACTCAGACTTAAAATTCTTGCAAAATCTTGACAAACCCAGTGCTGAATTAAAACCAGCCAGGTTAAAACTTTTGTCCTTAAAAGTATTATTTGTATGCCACAGTATCAACATTGCTTTATTATTGGTTAACTGACAGGTCATATTATAGTTTCCATAGCCTAGTCTATGAAAATTTATTTGAAACTTAATCCCAGAAAAATAACTGAATCACTTCCCTTTAAGTTTATGTGGAAAGCTTGTTGCTGTGGATTTTTTTAGTAAGAGACACAAACACTGCGTTTAGGGAATAGCACCAAAGGAATGTGAAACACCCAGAGGAAGTTTGTTTTCAGATCTGACTTTCAGAGGTCACTGTCTCAGGGAATGATCAGTTTTGGAAGGCTTGTGACTGGGCTGTGGCCTAGACACGCTGGGTGATTTGTTTGCTTGTAATCATGCTGGTGGTTCTTGGTCAGTCTGTACCACAGTGACAAGTACAGCTTTGAAAGCTGCAGGAAATTAAAACTCAGCCTGGTGCCTGCTCCAGCTTCAGGTTTTCCTCCAACTCCTTTGGCAGGCATTTGCAGGCTGGGAGAGGTGACCCTGCCTGTGTGTCTGGGCTGGCTCTGTCCTCAGCCTTGCTTCTCTGTTCCTGCATGACCCATGTGCCCCTCTGAGCATTTTCTCATAAGCTGGTGTGAGCCACGGACCAGCTGTGAAAGTGCAGGGTTGTAGGTGGACTCTGGCCAGGACAAAGGACAGGAGGAAGCCTGAGCAAGGCTGTAACTGTGCATGAGGTGGTGGTATGTCCCAGGCTGTGTAATGCTGAAATGCAGACTTGATGCTAGTATTGATTGCAGCTGCTGCTGAAACCCGTGTTTGCTTTCTGGTAGTAATTTGTGGTAACTTGTAGAGTAGAAATACTTGTTTGCCACCTCTAACTATACTTGCCTGGATAGTAGTAAACTGTAATGAATAAGAGAAAATAGGTAATAAATCCTCTGTGTCTTTGTGCACGACAGAGTCAGGCATACTGCAAACAGTTGCAATCTTTGCATACTCACAAGCCAAGTAATCTTTCTGGGTTGTGGCATTAATTGATGTCAGAAGTGTGGATCAGTGATAAACAGGTCATGGATTCTTGGGAGAAGGCAGTAGAAAAGCAGTGAAAATGGCAAGATACTTGTGGAAAACCCTTCTGTGGGACAGGGATAAGGTGTCTAAGAATTGGTTGAATTTGGAAAGGCTGCGAGCTGAGTTTCAGAGGTGACAGGACACTCAAATGCAAAGCAGAGAATGGCAAGGGCCCCTTCATCGGGCTTCTCACAGACGTGTCAGCTGTAGGTGCTTTGTTCAGCACTGCTAGGCAGGAACTGGAAGCTTTGCAGCAAGCTAAGGATGCAGAAGTGTGAACAGTTGCCTTTGAATCCCATTGTTTTGTTGCAAACCAATTAGTTAAAAACTAACCTCCGGTGTCTGGATGCATGGCAGCTACAGCAAAAGCCTACATGCCTGGTCTCAGAGCAGGATCATTGGAAATACACATACTGAAAATGGACAAGGAGGAAGGGGATTTGATTCTGGCAGCGAGTCTTCCTCCCCATCTTTGTTGCCCAAGCTTTGTCCGGATAACACAGCCTCCTTGTACCCTGACATTAAAACTTCCCCGGGGCTCCTCCTGGAGAGGAAGGCTCCCCCCTGCCACCCTGGGTCACAATTACTTCTAGGAATTTTCATGCTGAGCAGCTAAGGCAATTGTCCATGCAGGACAGCGAGAAGCCCCATGAGGACTGGGTGGGATGGGTGGTACCTGCTGGGGGCTGGAACAGTGGTCCTTCGTCAGGCTGAAGCCAGACAGATATTCCTGAGAGGAAGAATGTTTCTCGCCAGGGTGAAAACCTTCTCCCGGTCATCATCGATAATAAATGCTGCTAGAAAAATGCCGGGACTGTGGGGCTGTCTCCCTCCCCCTCCCTCTAGTACTCTTGATGGATTTTCTGGCTGGACAATGAGACTGACTGCTCAGGATGTCCTTAAGGGACAGAGACAACATCCTGGGACGTGATGGCTGTGCCAGCAACAGCAGCAGGGGACCTAAAATTCTTGCAAAATGTAGCATCCAGAGGGACCAAAAAAAACCTGCCCTTAATGTTATGGCATGAAAGCTGGCACTGAAACACCACAGTGGCCCAAGGGCTGGAAAATTGACAATCCTTGTGGGGAGGCAACAAGGACAGGGAAGCACTCCCAAAGGGAAGGTCAGGTCAGGGTCATCCAGAGGCTTAAGGGAGCTCAGAGCAATAAGAATAAGGGACAAAATGCTTGAAATGCTGGAATTAATCGATCTGACACAAAGTGGCCCCCTGCAAACTCGAGCATGATCTGGGATGGAGACACTTACGGGATCTCCTGCAAGGAACAGGACTCACAGCAGGCTGGCTAGAGGAGATGCCCGTGTTCATTTTGCAAAGACTGTGGGGTAGGCATGATGGGGTGGCACCAGCAGGCAGGGAAGGAGCCACCTCCCCTCCTCAGGAAGCTGCAGAGCACAATGAGGTCTTGCCTCAGCCTCCTTTTCTCTAAACTAGATAAACCTGGAGCCTTCTGGGTGCATTCAAGGACCTTAACATCCTTCTTAAATTGTGGAGCCCAGCACTTCACACAGTACATGATTCAATTGTATTTAATTCTCATTACTGAAATCCCTTCTTACCAATGCTTGCAACTCAAACTACATAGTTAAACCACCTTTATAACCAACACAGAGATTTCTGCATTCTCGTTAACTGCTGTCCCCTGTTCTTTAACAGATAGATATTCCTCTCAGGGTCCATGGGCTTCCTTCACTCCTCCAGATGTTGTACTGATTTAGCAAGTTGGCATGAAGTGAAACATCATGAGCATTTGTCTTTTTTATAACTGTTACATTATGCACACCATATCTTTTAATTACATTATTGCTTGTTCCTTATTTCAAGGATGGAATAGTGATCACATTGTTCAATTTATGAATATAATTTCTCAAGCAGGCAACAAATTGGATTGTTGGCATTGCTTATACCACCTGTGATCATTAGATGCCAAATTTTGAGGCTCAGCAGAACCTGTCTCTGAAGCATCTTGCTGTCAACTTAATTTGGCATACTTTCTCCCCAATACACCAAATTATCAACAACAACCTTTAAAGCACATTCATATGTTGAGGCCCCATGGTGCATTATGATGCCCCAGGACACAGATTCAATCTGGGTGAGGAAAACAAGCAACTGTAATTACACTTTGTGTTACAGTCACACCCAAGCATGGTTTCGGTGTAAATGGGACAGAGCACAAGCTTGTATTGATTCTGGAAACCTCATGGACCTGAAATAATGAATCAGCAATTACAAAGGAGGTTTTAATGGACTCTGGCATCTTACATGGAATGTTAATAACATGAATTGTCAAAGATACTGTAATCTCACCGGTCCTAATTCTACATGCTGCTGTCTGTAGGGTTGGCTTAGTACTAATGATAATTGGGACATACAAGACCTAAGCAACACAATTGGCTGTACAGATCATAACCACATTTGGGCACTCTGATTATAAAAAAATTGAATTTTTTTCTAATCCATGTTTTTCTAATTCATTCTACAAACATGACAATGGCTCTGGGTGAAGCCGGTGGCCAACTTCTTAACCCATGGATGGTTCTGGTTTTGTGGCACTAAGAGTCTACCACCACAGACTATCTATCCAGACACTTGTACCACAGCACATTTTGCTTCTTAGGCATTTCCATCTCAAGTTCTGACTTTTAACTTTCAACACAACCATTACCCAGATCTCACCATCCTTCTGCATTCCCCACCAAGTACACCCAGGTCCTTGGGCAAAGACAATCCCACAAATGGGCTTGCCTTTTCCCATGGAAAATGGGAAATCCACACCGACTTCCCCAGCCACTTCTTTATGTGTAGTGCAGGGACCTTATCTCCTCCCACTGCGTGTAGGGGTTTCGTTTGGGCAGGACCAGGGCGGTTACCAGATCCCCTGGCTGACCAGCCAAGTGGCTTCTGCTAAATTTGCATCCCAGTGCTTCCATGGCCCACTACCTTACACTCTTTACATAGTTTTCAGCAGTCTGTGTTACTTTTCAATCTTCCCAGAGGCCTGTGGGTAATAAGGCATGTGATATATCCACTCAATGCCATGTTTCTTTGTCCAAGAGTTTATGAGGTTATTTTGAAAGTGAGCGCAGTGTCTGATTCAATTCAGTAGTACTATGTTGCTACAAAATCTGTCCCTCAAGGCCTGGGATCTCAAGGTGTCTCGAGCAGTGGCAATGGTTTACAGGGGATGTTTCCAGCCAGCCAGTTGTTGCCACTGTCATGGTGAGGATGCAGCTCTTGCCTTGGCGTGTTCATGGCAATGGCCCAATATAGTCAATTTGCCAGGCCTCACCATACTGGAAGCCAGCCATGCCCTCTCTTCCAAGGAGACTCCACTTCTGTGGCTTGTTTGATTGCCGCACATGTTTCACATTCATGTATAATCTGTGTGGCACCACTTGGCTGCCTTTGACTCCGGCTCATACTGGAGTTCCAACACATCTGGTACAGCAGCACTCACAAGTGGTGTGACTCCATTCAGGCCCGGATAGTCCACTGTCAGCCTCCATTCCCCATGAGACTTTCACACTGGCCATATGGGGATGTTAAAGGGTGAGCAGATCCTGTTAAAGGGTGAGCAGGTCCCGCTGATCACTCCTTGGCTCTCCAAGGACTAATTAGTTCATGGATGGGGGTTACAGAGTCTCGGTTGGTGCGATACTGCTGCCGGTGCACAGTCCTGGTAGCAATTGATACTTGCTGGTCTTCAACCTGCAGCAATCCTACAATGAGGGGATCTTCTGGGAGGCCAGGCAGGGTGGATAACTGTTTGATCTTCTCTGTGTTCACTGTAGCTACACTAAAAGCCCATTGATACCCTTTCGGATCCTTGAAGTACCTAGTCGATGCCAAGGATACAAGGGGCCTCTGAGCCAGTCACAGTGGGGTGCTTTTCCCACTTGTCCACTGTTAAGCTCAACTTGGCCTCTAACACGGAAAACTCCTGCCATCTCTCTGTCACTCCAAAGATCCAGATGGATTCTGTACTGCTGTGCATTGATGGCATCAGTGTACACTCTGCACAGGTATCTACTAAAGCTTTACACTTCTGTGGATCCGATGTGCCAGGCCATCGAATCCACACAGTCCAGTACACCCGGTCATTCCTCTCCTCCTCCTGGCCAGAGGCAGGGACATTCTATTCCTGTTCCTGGTCAGAGTATTCACTGTCTGACCTTCGCGATGCCAGATCAGAAGTCCCTTCATCAGGGTGAAAGGAAGTGATTTTAGTTCTTTTATGTCTGGGAAATCGCTGATTGCCTTCTTGTCTCTCTGTGGCAACTACACTGGCAGTCTTCTTGGGTGACCCTTTAACAGCTTTCTTCCCTCTCAGTTCACGGACACGGGCTTCCAGCTTAAAGGTGGGTTCACCAACCCACTTCCTCATGTCCTCCCCCTGGTCACGCAGAAAGAACCAGAGTTCACCACGGGGCCTGCGCTTGGGGCTTCCCTTCCCTCTGACCGGGGAAGGAGAGGACCGATCTCTTGGGCTGCCCCTAAAAGCTGGGCTGCTGGCTTGGAGGGATGAGGAAGTGCCCAGAGTTTCTTCTACATTTCGGAGCCAGGAGGATGCCATCTCTACGGTTGGTGTCTCCATTTGTGGGTGGTACAATGATACCAAGCTGCTGGAATACGACACAGGGGCGCTTTGAACCACCTTCCTCCACATGGCCATTGTGCAAGGGGCATCCTCTGGATCTTCAGGGACCCTGTCACTTTTTAGATCACTATAGACAATTTCCAGCACTGCTAATTCTCTCAAGTACTGGATACCTTTGTCTGCAGTGGTCCACTTCCCTGGGGAGTTCACAAGATCTTCCTTAAATGGGTATCTTGCCCTCACACTTGAGAGGAGCCATCTCCAGAGGCTGCAAATTGCTCCTTCTTTTCCAATTCCTCTTTCAATTTCCCAATCTTTAGCAAGGGATCCCAGCTGTTGGGCTTCATGACCTTCTAACTGCTGTCTGCCAGCCCCATTGTCCCAGCATCGCAGCAGCCAGGCAGAAATCGGCTCACCTGGCTGGCGGCTGTAATCTTTTCGCAAGTCTCGAAGTTCTGATGAGGTCAGGGACCGAGTAACTTCAGTTTCCTGTTTGATTTGCCTCACTCCTTTTGATTTCTTTGTTGAAGGACCTGCCTCTTGATCTACCCCCTCCTTTCCTACTGTTGCTTCCCCTTCTTCCTCTTCTTCTTCCTCCCGTACTAATCGATGGTAAGGATGTGTAACTTGCCTTGTCCATTTTTTTGCTTTCACTTCTGGGACAATTACTGCAGCTGCTGTGGTTTGAGTCCCTAACTCGGCCACAGTGTCCTCAAGTGCAGTTTGTGTTCCTGCCTCAACTACAGTCCTCTGAGAGTACTGAACAGTGGCTCGGTAGGCACAGGCCAGGCCCCAGTACAGGGCGAGAAGCTGCTGGTTTTCAGTGGGGTGGGCAAGGCACCCTTCTATCAGTTGATGGGTCAGTTTGTCAGGGTTGATTACCTGTTCAGGTGTAAAGTCCCAGGCAATGGGAGGTGACAACCGCCCTAGGAACCTGCCCAAATCCTTCCATGCACCCTGCCACCCAGGAACCGGATGCCTCAGGGCATCTTTCAGTATCTCCTCACCTAAAGTTTGTTTTCTCCTACCCCAGGATGGTGCCAGATTCCATGAACTCCATAGCATGCCAACAGTGTTAGCTAATATTATTAACAGTATTAAACGGCTTACGTAAGGATGGGCAAAGACCATGGGAGCCTGCATTATAAAAGCATTCACATCCATCACCAGCCCCAGAAGACAGCTCCCCCAGCACAACAAGGCCATCAGTGTGAGAGTAAAGCACAGAGCCATTGTTTTTGTTAACATGTTCCCAAACTCAGCAAAATAAAGAGATAAGCAGTGCAGCTGACAAACTCCGTGTCCCGCACAAGAGCTTGCTACTCTATAACTATGATTTACCTTTTACTACAGCATGCAATATAGATATACATACATATAACTGCCTTTATCTCACCCCACATTTGGGTACCAAAAAGGACAGTAGTGTGTTGACCGTAGCTGGGCACCCGGTGCCCACCAAGCCGCTCTATCGCTCCCCTTCCTAGCAGGACACGGGAGAGAATAAGCTGGAAAACAACTCATAGGTTGAGATAAGGCAGTTTACTAAAGCAAAAAAAAAAGACAAGCAAAAGTTTGTGCACGCATAAGCAAAGGGAAAAGTCAGTCTCTACTTCCCATCAGTGAGCGCTGTTCAGGCACTTCCCAGGAATCAGGGCTTCAGCACAGGTAGTGGTTGCTTCAGAAGACAAANTAGTGGTTGCTCCAGAAGACAAACATTGTAGAGTAATGAATGCCTCCCTCTTCCTCCTCCCTCCCTTAGCTTTCATATCTGAGCTGATGTCACACGGTATGGAACATCCCTTTGGTTGATTTTGGTCAGCTGGCCTGGTTGTGTGCCCTCCCAGGACCTTGCCCACTCCCAGCCCCTTGATGGGGGGGGGAATGTTAGAGGGACAGGTCGGCTCAGCAGTAGCCAAAACACTGGTGTGTGACCAGCACCTTTCCAGCTCCCAATGCAAAGCACAGTGCTGTGAGGGCTGCTGAGGAAAAATGAACTGTATCTCAGCCAGACTCAATGCATTGTTCGAGTGACACTTCACCCATTGTCAGCTGGCCCCACTTCTGGAATGGGTTTGATGAGCACTTGGTACTGGTAACATTTTATGTAACATTTTACATATGTATGTGCACATACACACACACACACACATATATATATACACAGTGACATATATATATATACGTGTATATAGATAAGCATGCATATAATCATTTAGGTTGGAAGAGACCTTCAGAATCACTGACTATGTTTTTAGTCTGTGCTGCCATCCAATAACCCGTGGAACCGAAGACACAAGAGAAGGGTTGCTGCCTTTCTGAGCACACTGTCTGTTATTCAAATACCTCCAGAGTTAACCATGACCTCTTCACTCCAAGAAAGAAAGGGTTAGATTAGAATCATAAAAACATAGAATCATTTAGGCTGGAGAAAATCCTTATAATCATTGAATCCCAGCGTTACACCAGCACTGACAAGTCACCCACTAAATCACATCCCAAAGTGCTACACCTTGTTGCCTTTTAAACACCTCCAGGTGTTTAAAAACCTCCAGGTTTTTTGACTCCACCACTTCCCTGGGCACCCTGTTCCAATGCTTGACAACCATTTCAGTGAAGAAATTTTTCCTACTATCCAAGCTAAACCTCCCCAGGTGCAACTTGAAGCCATTTCCTCTTGTCCTAAATAATAATTACTGGTAAGTATTTTTGCTGCTTTACTAGTGGTAATTTTATAGTGACTTGTAAAATTGAAATACAGACTTACCACTAATATTCAGTACTGCTAATAGTGATTGCTGCTGCTGTTGAAATATATATTTGCTTGAGCTGGTTTTGGCTGGGATAGAGTTAATATTTTCCCAGCAGCTAGCACAATTGGGATTTTTGCTGGAAACAGTGTTGATAATACAGAGATGTTTTAGTTACAGCTGAGCGGAGCTTACACAGATTCAAGGCCTTTTCTGCTCCTCCCCTCATCCCACCAGAGAGGGTGCTGGGGGTGCACAAGGAGTTGGGAGGGGACACAGCCAGGACAGCTGACCCCAGCTGACCTCAGGGATATCCCAGAGCATATGGCATCATGCTCAGCACAGAGAACCAGGGGAAGCAGGAGGAAGGGGGGTACAGTCGGAGTCATGGCACTTGTCTTCCCAAGTCACTATCAGGCATGAAGGAGCCCAGTTTTCCTGGGACCAGCTGAATACCTGCCAGCCAGACTCTGAAGGAATGAACTCCTTGTTTTGCTTTGCTTATGTGCAGCTGTGGCTTTACTTATGGAACTGTTTTTATCTTGACCCACGTTTTCTCAGTTTTTCACTCTTTGATTCTCTCCCCTATCCCACCATGGCAGAGTGAGTGAGTGGCTGTGTGGGGCTGAGTTGTCAGCTGGGGTTAAACCACGACAGCCTTACAGTAGTTACTTGTAGCAGAGATATACTTGTTCTGCTCATCATCAGTATGCTTGCCTTGATAGTGGTGACTTGCAGTAAAATGCAATAAAGTAATTTAGGCAATAAAGCCTCCGTGTCCTTGTGCATGATGGGGGTCCTGCAAACCCACAGCTGCAAGCTTTCCCCACACACAGATTGGGTGATCCTGGGTCGTTTGGACAAGTTTCTGACAGGCTGCATCCAGTGGACACCAGCATAAACTAGTGGGCATGCATAAAGGGACAGGATGAAATAAACTCCTGTGTCTCTGCTGTACTGTTTTGACGTTTGCAGGCTGGCAGTGGAGAGGAGAACAGCAGTCAATTCCAGTTCGTGTGTTCAGATATGGAGATGGTGCTGGCACATAGCAGCCAGGAGATGCTCCTGGGCTGCACACGCAGTGAGTTACCTCCCTGTGGCATTTCCTGCAGGCAGCTTAGTGATCCTTTTCTCAACACTGTAGCTCCTTGGCTTTCCACTTGGCTGGAGAAACGCAAGGTTAAATAAGTTCAAGAGTGTGGAGCATTCATCTTCCAGAGCCTGGGCTTTGCCTTCAGCTGTTGAGCACCTTCTTAGTCCACCATAAAGGGCAGTGAGGATGCAGGAGAGCATGCCTCACTCAGGCTTGTGTAACAGGGAAGGGTTTCACTGCATCTCCACAATTAACAAAACAAATAATGCTGCTATTGGCCTTGACTTTTCCCAAGGAATGATAAGCTCTCCTACCCCAGACCAGCAGCACAGGGAAAAGGCACTGGTGGGCACCAGCAGCCCTGCAGCAGCAGCAGCCATCAGCTGTGGCTGGGGAAACAGGAGGAGATGATGTTGCAAGTGCATCCGGATTCCAGCTTGGCTAGAGAAGCACTGACGTTTTTCCATCACATTTGACCCGTTGATGCCTTCTGCTGGAGTTTTCATTCAGGAATGCTAGCTGTGGTCAGGCTGCATGTATTTACAGACACAAATAAACTGCTGCTGACTGAAATACACCACTCCCATGACTGTGCTTGGCACTACCCTTGCAAGGGCAAAGGCAGATCTGCTTACACAGTAACGCAAAGCCTTAGCAGCACTTCCTTACTCTTTTTAAAGAAGTAACCTTGGGGAGAAGCTAAATTTGGGGGACTGCTCTGCAGTGCCTGGCACAGCACCACAGGCAGCATCAACCCTATTCCCTTATTTTTGTATACTGGCTTAGCCTGGCCTGTGGCACCCTTCCCTTGCTTACTTGGTTCCACGTTGCTCCCTGCCTGCTCTGCAGACCAGTCTGCTTTACAGCTGAGTCTCCCTGTGCAGGGGAAGGAGGGCACTCGCAGTCCCATCCCCAAGCCTTTTCTCTGCTTTTTTCCACTCTCCCTGCCCAAACCACCCCGTAGCAATGAGTCAAATCTTGGCTCCCTACAACTGCCTGCATTGCCCAGTCTCTCAGCCCTAACCCAGTGTTGTGGGAAATGCCACAGCACAAAGGTAATCTGCGAGAGTGCAAGGGAAAGGGTGGCAGGGGGGCACTGCCTGTGCCTCTCCTTTCAGAGTGCAGAGGGGTGGATTTGTTTTTAAACTGCTTGGTCCCTCGCAAATTAACTGAAGCAGAACCGTATTCACAGCAATTGCTGCTTTGGGTGGCAAAGCTGGTTTAAAGCATTCCTGCCCTTCCTTTCCCTCCACTTTCCTTCCTGCTCCCCCTTTCCGTGCCTGGGGCAGTATGACTTGCGTGAGGCAGCCACGTTAACCAAGCTAAAAGTTGCTCTGTCTCCTTGTGACGATTATTTTCTGACTGCTTTCTATTTTTTCTTTTGTGACAGTGATGAAATCTGTCTTGCCATCTTGGCGTGAGGCAGTGGGTTGGTTCCAAACCCCAAATTTGTCCCACGGATGCTCCTTCCCAGGTGGCAGGGCTAGTCCCAGGTATTCAAAATGCAATTTTCTCAGCCTGCAAACTTTAGCCTGGATTTCATTATTGTGTAGGAGACGTGGAGCTCTGAAGAGCTGCCCCTGTGCAGTACTCAGGCCTGTCCTGCTGCTTGTGGTGCTGCGGGGAGGAGGCGGCACAGCCTCCAGCCCACCCACGGTGGGTTACACGAAGGCAGCATTTAACCAGAGCCTGCCCCTGCACTTGTTTTCAGGATGGATGCATGCACCCTCCTCCCCTGCTAGGGCAGATTTAGTGGAATCAACTGGGAAGACAGGGTACAGATTTCACTTGCTTGAGGTTTTGAGGTTTTTACCCCACCTGATCAGCACTGATGCTGCCAATGTGCCACTTGCTGCCCCCCTAAAAATCCCAGTTCCGAGATATTTTTAGTATGGTCTGCTGCATTTCTTCAGTACTGCTTGTGGGAGGAGGGGGGGCCATAAAATTCTTAAAGGAGAGCTGTTTATACTGAACAAATAAGAGCTTCTGTTTATAGAGGCAAAAACACATAAAAAAAAAAAAATCCGGAAGGATGGGCCCATGGCCCTTTTCCAATGAGAAGAGCAAGTCAAAACAATGAACACCATTTGTTTTTGCATTTCCCTGGCAAGCTTCCTTCAGCTGACTATTGCATGATCTGTTCAGGGTGAAGAGACAAGAAAAAAAGAAATTTGAAAAAAAGAAGGAAAAAAAAAATCCAGGCAGTAGCAATTGCTCCAGCTTCTCTCTCCTGTGGCGGCTGCAGCCCCGTCTGTGTGGGTTTAAAGCTGCAGCTGTCAGCAGGNAAGAAAAAAAGCAAAAAAACCAAAGCAAAATGTATGTTCTGAAGCAACAACACTGGGTTTGATCCAGCTCCCTTTCCAGCCAAAAGCTCAGGGCTCCCCTGCTTTTCCAGCTGGGCTCCACTGGACCCCACAGCAACAGTCCTCTGGTAAGAAGTCAGAGGTCTGGATGAGCTGCTGTGTGCTCCCAGCTGCCCTCCTGCAGGCACACGGGCCAGACACCTACATGCACACCCTAAGGAATGGGTGTTTAATTTCATTTCCTCAGCCTAAACTCCCCTTTCCTTGGGTTCCCACCAGTTTCCCATCTGTTTAACACCTCTGGCTCAGAGCAGGAGCTCCTCGAGGCACTCCCTACCCTGGGTCAACACCAGTATATTAAATCAAAACAACTTCTGTGGCAGTCCCTGCAGCTCCAGCTCCTAGTTTTATAGCCAAGCTTTGACTGATAAGGCTCTATTAATAAAGCCACCAGGCAGCACCACTGCTGCTTGCAGGAGGAGCAAGCCCCAGCTTTGATAGGGGCCTCAGCAAAGAAACAATGAACTCACAGCATCATATATGCACAACTGTTTTATTTTGGGGTTTATATAAAAAAAATTCCTAAAGACTGCAGAACATTTTTATCCTAATTTCTTACACATATGGTTCCAAGACCCTGTTTTTAAGCTAATTCCCCCCTACCAACTTGTGATGGCGTGGGTTCCCCTGATTTTTTACCTAGTCACCTTTTCTAATGGGATATGTCTAAAGCTGCAATATGGCACTTGGTTGACTTAGTTGGCAGGTTTAATACATCTGGAAAGCTGGGGTATGGAGATGCACACGGCTCAGAGTCCACCAACACAGGCAGGGACCCTGCCCTCATGTCTGTGCCTCCAGAATGAACCAGACCTTTCTCCTTACTGTGCAAATAACAGGCTTTGGTCATCGACCAGTCCTGTCGTAAGGGATTCTCATCCCTGAAGAGAATCCCATCTTCAAGTGGGGAAGCAGCCCAGCCAGTCAAGCAATTGTCCACGGCAGTGCCAGGCGCTGAGACCCCTTCAGTCAACTGTACCGTTGTAAGACTTGTTGAGCTTGTTGAACGTGAACTCTACGTTATGCGTGGAAATCGGCTTTCGGTAGAGAGGATTGGATGCCTTTGGAGAAAGGAGCAGACAAAAAGAACAAAGATGAGGACCAAAGTCTGTGTCATGGTAAAAACGTGCCAATTAGTTTGGTGACAGCACTGTGTTTGGCTTTGAGTGAACTGAGCATTCAAACCCAAAAGCAGTGTTGTTTATCCAGTGTTGTTCATCTGTCAGACTCACCTTCCATCCTGCCGGCAGGCAGAGGCACTGCCCTCAAACACTGCGCACCCCCACCCAAAGCCTCCCAGAAGGGCTCCCTCACAGACCTGACCAATTTGGCTGCCACCACAGTCTCCCCTACCTCCTTCAGCCTCCAGCTCTGCTGGGAAATAGATGATGAAGCCAAAGGCTGGGTATAGTTTTGCAGAGCACTTATAACTTGCCAAGGAGAAGGCAATGCAGCATGCTGGACCCTGAAGGCACCACAGGGCATGGACACCTGCATCCCTCGTGCCTGCCACCCTTCTGCCTCACTGCAGAGCTGCTTGCTGCCAAGTGCATCCCAACAGCCCCCCCAGACACCAGCAGCACCCCTGCCCCAGGCTCACCATTTCGTATCTGGCCCGGGAACGTTCGCTCTGGAAGCGGTCGAACTCCCGCCTGTCGTGGATGGTGACGAGCAGCTTCCAGAGCGCCAGCAGGATGATCCCGATCAGCACCACGCTGCCAATCACTGCCAGCACGATCGTCACGGCGCTGGGGGCTGAGCTGCAGGCTGGCAATGAGGGAGAAAAGGTAATTAGCTGTGGTGTGAGTGTATCCCGGGTCGGGATACTGGGATGTAATAAATTGGACTGCAGCCACCAAGTGATTGACCCCAGGGCAGCGCTAGCAGCAGTGGCTAAATTTAAAAAAGCAACAGTCCCCTCTGAAATCAAACTGATTTTTTTTTTTAAATTAAATGCATTCCTGGCTAGGGGAAGGTCAAAGGGACACCTCTCATGGATGTCACCAGAGCTGGGATGTCACATAGTGCTTCGGGAGAAGAGTAGGGCTGCAGTGTCCCCGTCCAACAGTGACGCAGGGTTTTAATGCCAGGTGACCCATGTGGGACACAGAGCGTTAAGGTGCCTCTGGCAAAAGCCAGCTCAGCTTCTCCCACACAGAGACAGGTGATCACTAAGGACTTTAAATAAGGACATTAACTGTCAGCTAATTAACTGGTCTTTCAATTAAGTGAAAGCTGCAGCACAAATGAAATAAAACATTATTCTCAGTCTTTTCCATATTGGCCCGTGACTCAGAGAACCAGAGCAGATCACAAGAAGCTACTCCTGGATGCTCGCCAGCTTGTCCTGCAACACCACGAGGGGTTTTCTTTGAGCAAGTGCATTGCATGTGATTAAAATAATGCTGGGAAGCACAGCTGTCAGCACAGCCTGGGCAGGGGAGCAGGGACACCCAGCCCTTACACTGCCTGGGTCAGAGCTCTTAGGCAATGTGGAAATCCTTAGCTGGTGAAGGGCTTTCCCAACATCCTGACTTAACCAGCAGCCGCACCAGGTGTCCCCTTCTGATGTTTTTGCTCCCGGGGCTGTATCTCCAAATCAAGCATGCTTTTAGCTACTTAAATAGGCTCCCTTTAATTCAGCCCTCTAAAGCTCTTTAGCCACTTGCTGGCAATGCTGATGGCTCAGGTGCAAGTTTTACTCTCACAGTTCTTTTTTACTAAGTTGGGAGCATTTGGAGCTGGGTTTCATCACTGTAAAACACTTCAGTTTAAATCACTCTGGTTTATCTGCTCGCACATGCAACCAGCCTTTCTGCAACCCAGGCTCCCCAGAAGACCATCACCTCTCCTGAGGCAGCCAGTGCTGTCAAAAAAGAAATCCAAGGGTGGGCCCACCTGGCTCTTTGAGGACGGTGAGGTTGGATTTCCCACTGGGAAGCTCCAAGTAAGTGAACTTCATGACGCAGTTGTTCACCGGGTAGGCGCAGAGGATGGCGTTCGGGTCATCTGTTTCTGGAACCAGATGTAACAGTCACAGGATTTTGTATAAGTTTTAATACATTAAAAAAAAAACAACATTAAAGGTTGCAGAACTTTTGTATCCTAATTCTTCAAAGAAATGCTTCCAACACCCTCTATTTTTTAACATAATTCCCCCCCAACAACTTGCAGTGGTGTGGGTTCCCTGATTTTGAACTGGTCACCCCATCTAACAGGCTATGTCTAAAGCTGCAATACAGCACTTGGTTGATTTACTTGGCAGGTTTCATACTAGGAATTAGCACAGCTCTCCCCTGCAAGATAAGCAGAGCTTTCCAGGGATGCCTGGGAGCAGAGCAATGGGGAGTAAGCCTGGAAAGCAGCACAGTTTGATCACAACTCGTACAAATTGTAACTGAGCAGTGTCCAGATTTACTGCTTGAGAAAATGTGGCACTTGGCAAACATTGCATAGCAAACAGACTCAACCTCACACACACACACATTCTTCCTTCATGTAAGTCTGCTTTGGCAATAAATGCTGTTTTCTTCTTAATCTGCTAAATTTCTTGAAGAGTGGAAGGTGAAGGGAAAACAAGGGGCACGGACTCAGAAGGGGCCGGCAGCAGCAGCAGCCCATGGCCAGCTCGTGCTCCAGCTGTACTGAGTAGCTCCAGCTCCGGAAACGGCTGAGAAGTTTGTTTTTAAAGAGTGAGATAGAAAAGGAAAATGGGAAAAGGAGGAGGGAGGGAGGGAGGGGGGAGGGAGGAGTTGGTTGCAAGGATGATGTGTAGATGTGGGAGTCGCAAATAATGAGAGGACTTTATTCCCAGGGCCAGGCGGGCGCTGTGTGTTTGTGTCTGACACACCACAGCACCAGACAGGGCCTGGTCACTGTAAGGTGCTGCCTGAGGAAGGCTGCTTCCCAGAAGCAACTTAAAATTGAGCAAAGCTATCACCTGAGGTTTGCAGATCTAGCTTAAGGGGTGATTTCAGCAGAGCCACTGCCCGGCACGGCCACAGCTCATCGGATGCCCCCATTGCAGGGACAGTGACTGGAGGGAGATGGGGAAGCATCTCTGGCTGTGAGAATAGCACAGCTCCACAGGTCTGCAAGGGCTGAGAGTTTCATGGGAGAGGAATTTGGGGACCCAGTGCTATTGGCTGGCAAAGACATGCATGACCTTGTCTTAGGCACCTGGAAAGAGCTTTCCACAGCTCTTGTATCCGTGCCTGTCTGTCATGCTGAAAAATGATCGCACTAATGAGCACTGCCATGCCAGCCGCTTAGCTCTCTCCTGTCTGTTTGTTTTTCCTTTCAATGCCTTTGACCTGCATCCAGTTAAAAGATTAATACCCTCCATTTCAACAGCTGAGCTCAGATGCAGCTACCCCTCTGGTGAGTCCTGACGTGTTCCTGGTGTGGACAAACCTCAGCTGTTCCTACCCTGAGACAGGAAAACCTGCTCTACACACACAGTGGTAGCAAAGCATGGGCTGGAGAAGTGCTGATTGTTACAAAGCAAAGTACTAATTAGATTAGTAGAGATAATACTTCCATGTTTCTTGACTAATGCTCTTTCGAGTTGAGCAGCAAATCTTGGTTCCTGTAGGCCTAGCTGCTTTCACTCCCATCCTTGCGCCATTATTTTGGTAAAAGATACAGAGATTAAAGTCTGAATAGTTACAGTTTCTGTTGATCTTCATGGTTTCAGAGATCACATGTCTACAGAGAGAGGTGTGAGGGCCCCACAGAGCTTTCAGGCACACTGATGTGTGCCGTTGCCAGGTGCAGCTCGGAGTGGGACCTCTCATGCTCCCTCTGGAACTGTCAGGAATGCAAATGTAATACTGCAGAACCCAAGGAGATCCTGCAGAGTCCAAAGCAAGTCATACAAGCCTCCCATGAGGCAGCATTCTGGCTCGTGGGTCCAGTGATAGATGCCTTGCTCTACAAAGCTTTGCAGCACTGGCTGCTTCATATTCAGAGTCAAAAGGCAGTGGGGATGTTCAAGACTGTGTTCATTGCAATTTGGTATTTAAGAAGGTCCCATCCTCCTCTGCCAGGACAATACAGACCTATGTATTCTGTGACAAGTATCAACATTCTGCCTTTCAGCAGGGACCTGTAATATGCGCTAAATTATACAAAAGCACTTGAAAACAAGGATTTGGCCAAGTCTGCCTGTGAAGAAGTCCATAGTCCACAAGAACTTTCTTTAGGAATATTTTGCTTTACCTCTTCCTCCAGCAGCCCAGACCTCCAAGTCACAGAGTGCCTTGAGCTCAGCACTATGTGCAATCTGACTGCAATAGTTCAACAGAAGCATAAGCATAATTCCCAAAAATGTCTTAAAGCAGGAATTTGGCTGTTTTTTTCTCTGAAAGCCATGCAGGGGGCTAACAAAGCACAGCCCAGCCTCACCTTCCAGGGAGCAGAGAGAACAAAATCTGGCTTTGGCATAATGCATTAACCAGGCAGGAGGGATGAGCTTTGATTCCCAGTACTTGCTGGCCAGCCAGGCACTAGAAAGTACCTTTGCGTGTTTTAAACTTCCAAACTTCTCAGAGTGGGCTGGTGCAGGTGCACTCCCTGCTAAACTGCAGGGTGAATGGAGAGAACAAGAGCAAGTGTCCCAAAGGGAAAGGTAGGAAACTCCACTGGTGATAATTTAAAAGCTGGACACTGGATACGAGAGGAGTCAATGGGAAAAACATCACCTGCAGGCAGCTTAGGAGGAAGGGAATGAAAGGGTGAGCAAGGTGAGGCACTCCCACCTCTATAAACTATGGGAAGAGGAGGAAATGCCAGATGCAGACAGTAATTTATCCCTGTTTGATCTCCATCCCTCCTCCAAGGGGTACTGCTAAGGTCAGGATTGTGATTAAATCTGTCACAGGCCTGGATCCCCTCTACTCCCCTAAATAGCAATCAGGGACTCCCAAAACATAACTGGAAAAGAGCAGGGAGAAAGTCATCTGCTGAGAGATGCACATGTGGGGTGACCTCTAGAAGAGAACACAAAGGGCAGGAGATTGCCAGGGGGACTTATAGCAGTCAGTTCCACCAAAGCAGAACTTGCTGTTTTCAAAACAGCTTTGCTTTCTCTTACAAGCTCACTTCTTCCAAGATAAAACCTCAGAAGATTAGAAAACACCTTTTTTTGGGTGATACTTTGTCCTTTTGCACTCTCTCACGACTCATCTCATCTGTCTCATGTGACCTCATCCCATTCTCTTTGCTCCCTACACTGGCAGCAGTGGTTAGATGTGCTATTTAAAATCAAAGAGTTTTTTACTTCAGTATGGATTATAGCCCGGAGAGAGCGTCACACATACCATACATACACATATACCTACTACCTACATACACACATTTCTAAACACCAGGTGTTCCCTGAAGCTTTCTTTACAGATATGTCTTAGTCTGGTTAAGAAGAGTTCAATGCCACAGTCATCAGCTCCCACCACCTGCAGTCCTGCTGCTGCCAACTTACCAAGAACATCCACAGTGGTGATGATCTCATCCTTGCAGTGCTTTTGGCAGGTTTGGTTATCAGCCAGTCTTCCTGAGTTAAACAGCTTGCATTCAATACAATCCCTGCAGGAACACACATAGAGAGGAAGATTAAGCACATGTCAGAAACTGCGTGAATATAGGGGTTCACCCCTTGCAAAGGGACTCCCTGGGTGCTGGTCTGGAGGCTGCACGTCTGCACCATACGGAAGGAGCAGCTTCAGGGCCAAGCATCTCCATCACAAGGATGGATTCATTCTAGGATTCAATGAAGGTGCAAAGCAGCTGGTAGGTTTGGGGTCTATTTGCCCTTTGGATGTCAGGAGCTGCACGTCAGCTACCGCAAAATCTGTCCTGCCTGAGATCAAGGCAGGCAGCCCTGCTGCTCTGTGCTAGTCTGAGGCTGGTGCCCGGGGCACCTCCATCACTGTGAGGCAGGGACAGCGATTCCAGTCCTCCCCTCCTCTGCAGCTCAAAGCTCTCTCCACCCAGACATCTGCAGCTCAGAGTGATGCCCAGCAAAACTGGGGTCACCAGCCTTTCCTGCAGAGTGAGACAGCACTGGAAATGAACAGGGACATGAATCTCCATGAGCACTTGGGCAGCAACACTTGTTGCTGCTCTACCTGAGATACTGTCGGGTTGCTTAGCATGGGCTCCTAGCAGCAGTAGGCTTGCCTGGGGCTGCCCACACATTGAACAAAGCAGGAGTAATTCCTTAGCTGAAAAGTCTCCAGGAACCAAAGAGCTGCCCTTCCCACCAGCGAGAAACCCCTCCTGAACTGCCTGTGAGTACCTTTTAGTGCTACAGACACCTGGGCAGGTGGGACACTTCTCACAGGTCTCTCCGAAAGCCCCTGGCTCGGTGCACTGACACTTCCCACAGACGCAGGCGCCCCGGCCGCTGCACATCTGCCCATCACTGGAAACACAGCTGTCCATCTCGGTGGAGCAGTTGCAGTTGTCCCCGATGTACCCGGCGTGGCACTTGCACTCCCCGCAGTGACACTCCCCGTGACCTGAAGGCAAGAGCAGGGGAGAGGTGTCAGCAGAATTTGGGGCCACCGATGGGTGCCGTGGTTGGGAGGGACCAGCAGCCCAGCAGGAAGAGCTGTCAGAGAGACCTCACCTGGCAGAGCAACAAACAGATGCTGATGGGAAACATCGAAATATCAAATTAATATCTACATTTAGCAGCAGAATATACCTACTCACTGATCTGCCAGTTTCCCTCTATAGTCGCTCAAGACAAATGGGCACCTCCCTTTCCTAGTTTCGTATGAAATAATCTCTTCTTTCTCTGTCTACATCAAGATATATTAAGAAGGGAATGAAGTAGTGCTTCCTTGCTGGTTTTGAGCCCAGAGTTTACCAGCAAAAAGCCTAGCAGGTCACCCACTTCATAAAGTATTTCCTTCCTTTCTTCTTAACAGTTTTACTTAAGAAGTTCTCTTAAAACCTTGAAAAAATTATGTCAACAAGCACCATTTCCTGTGTCCAAACAAGACCTCTGTGTCCCAGACAGAGCCACAAAGGTTGCTGGGACCAGCTGAGCCCCCCCAGGGAGTAGCTCAGGGCAGCTCACAGCAGAGATGGATGAAGAAACCAATCCAGTAAGGGCTCTCCTCCACTGAAGCATCCCCTTGGAGCTACGGGGTTCAGTGAAGGGCTGAGAAAGTCCACAGGCTCCAAGGCTGTCAGTGACAGTAAGTGGAGTGGCTGTGCCCCGAGCAGCTGGTTTCAGAGAGGCATCCATCTGCTGGAGACTGGTCAAATTCCTCCTTGGTCAGTCCCTAGGAGGAGGGATGCCTTTGCAGGCATAGTTTATAGAGCTGAAGGGTTTGTATACAAGGCTCATCAGCAACCTAATTACAGCTCAGCTTTTCCACTGGGAAGAGCCTCGAGCGCCCCAGACATGACAAATTACATACACACTCCTTTCATTGACACAAACCCGCAGAGCTCCCTGCCTCTCCCACCGTGCCAAGATTACCAGAGGCTGTGGACTGCCAAGCTATATCCCTTGCCAAAAGTCATGGGAGCACCTTCTCTTTTACTAGGCATCTCATATGTCCCAGCACATCACAGGCTGTCCTCCTACAGCCTCTTCTGCATTCCCATCATTTGCTTTGGATCCAGCCTGCATATTCAAACATTACTGGACAAAGGAGATTAAGTTAACAAGATCTCTAGAGGTGACCTCCTTCTGTGCCTACATCTGATGGAGATTAAAACCCCTTGCTCTGCTCACCTTCACAATGACAGCCTTGCCCTTTCCCCAGACAGAAAGCTCTGGGTTTGAGCCCACGGGCTCAGCTACGTCCACAACTGCTGCTGTTTGGGGGACTCCCAGGACCACCACTTCCCAAGTGAACCAAATGGGGTGTCTGGCTTTTATTCACAATTAATTCAGGTGATTGGGCTCTCACACACAGCAGGTTTGATGCCTCCATGGCAATGCATGTGTCCACATTAGCTATGAACTACGGTTTTCCTAAATGGTGCTATTTCAAGGAATCCAAAGCAGCTGGCAATTAGTAAATGTGCTCAGGCTTGAATTTGAACTGTGAGGGCCAAGAGAAGCAAGCTGATGGTATTCATATCACCCCTCAGTTCTCCTAAGACACCACAGAATGCAGCACAAGATGTGACTCAGAAGAAATCTGCCTCTGGACCATAAAATGGTTCAGTTTTTAAAGGCATCATAAGTAGATCATAGGAGGCTAGAAAGACTGCACATCCCTTCCAGCCCCTGGCAGGCTGGATGTGGAGCCTGGAATTACTGTCCTGGGGAAGGGAAATGGCCATTTTCAAATAATGCATCCTATTAAACCACTGTGATTGGAAACTTAAGAAACAGTATCTTAAAGGATGTGGTTTTGTTTATTGAAGGGGATGAAGAAAAAGCCATTCTGTATGAGGGTGACTAAGTGTGGGGTGTGAGCTTAAAATGTCAAAACACGTTGACATGTGTTTCCTGCCTCAGCCACACTGGCTCAGTGTGCAAGAAGCCACTGGCTGAAGCTCATCATGGTCAACATGCCAAGAGCAGGAATTTCCATCTTGACCTTTAATGGCAAAGATGTCACAATCTTCACTGCTTCCATCAGCCTGAAACAGTGGCCACTCCTGCAAGCACCACGAGCTACACTTCTGGTGCCATCCATCTCCCACACAGCCTGAAGACTGGAGAAACTCAGTGAATGGGAAACATTTGGTTTTCATATGGGCACGACAAGAGTCGTCCTACTTCTCAACACCAACCTGGAGCACCGGAGATGGGAATCCACTCCATCCTCTCGCTTGGGAGACAAACAGAGAAGGAGTCCTGAGGCAATGTGGCAGTGAGGCTTTTGGTGACAGTGACCCAGAGCTGTGGTTTGCAGAGTGTTACCCAGCACTCACATTTTGCAGCAAACTGCGCTGCCTGTTCCCAGTCCCAGCTCTCCCACAGTCACACACAGTGCTGATGTGGCTAAGCAGTCTCTGTGCCATCATGCCTGCAGGAAGCCTTCCACCACTGCGCCCAGGATGAGCCTAGTTTCACTTCCCAGTTTCATTTCCAGGGCAATGTGTCCTCGAGGGGCGTTTGCTTCAAGACACCTCTGCACCAGCAGCAGTCTCATGGTAAAGGACATCACCCTGAACTTTAACCCCCTTGAACCCTTTGAGTTTGCACATCCTCTGTTAAAGCTGGTTTGTGAAGCCAAAATACATTAATTATGTTCTCCAAACATAATAAGAGATGTTTTCTTCTGTTCCCATCCTTGAAATGAGACAAGCTTAGAAGTTCGAAAGATCCAGATCTAACTAGGAAATGAAATGCTCCCTCTGAATTTGATAACATACTTTCCAGCCAGCTCTTGACCTTAGGGGAGGCTAACACAAACCACATGTCAGGGAGGCTGCAGAAACCCGCTGGGAGGGTGTGCAGAGGAAAGCAATGCTTTTGTAGGGGGTGAGCAGTCCCCAGACTGAGCTTGACTAGTCTGGGATCCATCAGGGCAGGAGCCAGGGGATGCTCTGCTGCTTGGAGACACCTTCTTCCCAAGGAGGCCACCACAGTGGGCCAAGACTCACAGCCCAGCTGGTGCTTCCCTGTCTCTCCCCGTCCCAAAACACATCCCCATCCCACTGCTGTGCCCCAGCTGGGCTGCACATCTCACTGTCACTCAGACAGCTTTTCGGCAGGACATCCAACCATCCTCATTTCACCCCAGCTGCCTCTGCCTCTCCCTGCCAGCTGCCCCCCAGGACGGCAGCCAGGGGCCAAACCCTCCCTGCCCTCAGCCTGGCACCGCACAAACCCGGCTTGGCAGCCCCGCACCTGCGCTGCTCTCGTTGTTCCCAAGCAGGGTCATTCCCAAATCGGGACAGCAGCTCCTGGCAGAAGCTTCCAGCCTCTGATTTCATCCCAGGCCTCCTGACAGTAGGCTGTGACCCTGCTCAGCAGGGCAGCCCCTCTGCCCTCCACAGTAACTGTGCACCTTTTAGGAACTGCACCAAGAGGTCTGAAACTCAGTGCACTAAAAGCTCTGTCACTAGGGCTTTTCACATAGAAGGTGGTTTTCCTAAAGTCTCCTACTTCTGGGGACCACAAAGTTATGCAAACAATGCCAGCTTTCTTTTGAAAGAACAAACATCATCCCAGCTTTTATGGAGAGGTAGAAAAGCGTTGAAAACAAGCCTCCTCCAACACTCCTTTTTTCCCCATCTTCTAGAACATTTAACTGATGTGCCTAGCATACAAGAAAAATAAATCCTGATTTTTAAGCCAGTTTAGCGGTTTCTGAGCACTCAGGAAGAGAAAGATCATACCATATTTTGCTCCCATTAAATCAAGCCACTTATTTTTGTGCCTCTGTGCTCACATCCAGACTTTGGGTGAGGACCTCCAAAAGGCTGTGCTTTTGTCAGTTTTGGTTATTTGAACAACTAGTCTGAAACAGAAAAAAACCCATAGGAAAAACAACTAAGAGAAATCAGTCATGGCAAGCAATTTCCAGATTCTCCAGTGCCATCCCTTTAACAAGCCCTGGCTGCTGTGCCCATCACCCAGAGAGGCCCAGTGCAGAAGCCACACTTTGTACTCCCAAGGGGTGTAAGCATCAAAAACATCTGCTTAGGAGAGAAGTCAAGCCCTACTGACACAGGGCACTGCTTGAGCATCAGTTTTGTACCAGACCAGCCAATCTCTCAGCAAAAGTGCTCAACATCTGGGGGAGATGCTCTGTGAACAGCACATTTTGAGGAGGGAGGAAGAAGGGCAGCAGAAAAGGCTTTGAACACTTGGAAAACAGGGTTTTTCATCTGGGAAAGGGCTCGGGTAAGACACAGTGCCTCCTTAGGCAAATAAATCATCAACTTCCCTACTCATTTCTTTCCATGGCTCAAAGCAGCCGGTGCTGCACATGGAGAGGCCAGGCAAGGCCAGGCCAGGCCAGGCCAGGCAGCCTGCCCATGGCACAGCTCAGGCCCACAGCACTGCCAGATGGTCAGCACCCGCAGGGACTCAGGGAGAGCTCAGAAAATTTTAAACAGCAGGGATGGGTTTAGGATCCAGCCCCTGGGTCACGTCATTCCAGCAGGGAAAACAAGGATGGCAGGCTGGCAGCAGCATCCCCTACCCCTGGAGCCCACTGAGCACAACAACCTCTCTGTGCTAAGGAGGCTACTACACAAACACAGACAGACAAATGCCAAGGTTCCAAGGTTTCTGTGAAACCTGGAATTCATCTGACTGCCTCCACTCACACCAGGAGAGAGCTTCCCACACTCATTTATCCACAACACAATACTGAAGCAGCAAAACAAACACTAAGAGGTTAGTAAGAAGTAAATAGTGCTTTTCTGAATGTTGTTTACACCACACACCATAGATCTGTGCATCTTCCCATTGCAATGGATATTTATACCCTGAAGCACAAAGGTTTAACCAAGATTTCAGTCCCAGCACTGGCTGAGCTCACCAACCATCAAAAATAGCACTGGAGATGCAGACTAATGAACCAAAGGTGAAGGAATAAATGTAGGCTCGAGCTGCTAATTCAGCCATGGATACCACAAACCCCATCACCAGCTGGACATTACTGCCAGCATCCCCCACAGTGCAGCACTGCAATTACAAAAACCCCCCTCAGCACCCCAGTTTCTCACTCACTTGGGAATTTCTGGGTTCAGTAAGAACTGGGCAAGGAAGACATGGTTTTGGAAACTGCTGGCTCATGAAGGCAGCTGAAAGCTATCCTAGGCAGGCGGATTTCCTGTGGTAGCCCTGGCCAGCCTTTCCTCATTTTCCTTCTCTCTGCTAAAGAAGTGGAGCTGAAACCCAACCACGAGATACAGCTGATGATCCATCAGAAAGCCAAAATGGGCAGTGAGAAGTCATTTCCTGAAAGAGATCTAAAGCTGCATTTCTTAAAATAAAGCCTTCCTTTTTTTTTCTTTTTTTTCTCCAAGTAAGCTCAGCACTCCACAAATCCTTGACTTCTACTTACATTAGCTCCTCAGCCAAGCCTGCCACATGTGGCCTTTTGGATGGAGACCCAGAGCTAGGAATTGGAGCTTTCAGGTCCCACTGCCAACTCTGTTACTGATGCAGGGAGAGCTATGGGGCAAGGGCTGGTGCCAGATCCTCCCAGAGGTACAGAGCTTCATCCTGAGTGGGGGCAGCTGGGATGGATGTGCTGGTTTCCTTTGAGCCATGGGCCCAAATACCATCCCACCACTCTGGGCATGTGCTCATCCTTGGCTTTGCTCCCCCCTAAGCACCTGACATGGAAGGCACTGCAGGAACCTCCAACAATTCATATTATTCTTTAAGCCAGATCAGAAGGGGGGTGTGTGTGTGAATCCTCTGGGGTTTGTGCCTCTACTGTGTCTCCCTCCAAATCTCTAACTCCAAAAGGGCCACTTTTCCTATCGACCTCCATCTCTTCACATGCAGGTGTTCATTGGGTCTCCCATGGGACACAGCAACACCTCTCCCACAGCAGTGCTCCTCTCTCCAGCCAGCTCCCCAGCCCCTCACAGACTTGCTCACAGATGAAACCCCCCTGAAGGCAGACCTCTCCACTTGTTTCCTTTCTCCCCAAAAAGCCTGACAAATAAAACTGCTTGAAAAAAATAATTTTCCACTTGGCTCTCCCAATCCTGCCCAGATACCACCAACACCCACGGGTCCAGAGCCAGGAGCTTCTCCCCCACTTACACACTTCTTGGCCCGTCTCTGCCCAGATCTGTTTGTACAACTCTGCACTTCAGCTTCAGTCACTGTGAAGGCTCTGGAAGATTTGGAAACACGAGGGGACATATGGCAACCACGCAGCTGCTGAAAGGCAGAGAAAGGGCTTGAGAAAAGCTATAGGGCTGCAACCCTTCCACCAACATACGCTGCCTCCAGGAAGGACAACCTTCATCCTCCCACTCTGACGCCTGAGCAGACTCCTACCAGCTCCTACCACCCAAAAAAACCTCCAGATATGTTCTTAAAATAAAACTTGGCTCCAGACACAAAGCTGCATGATCCCAAATCCCTAAACTCCAGGGCCAAATTCCATGGTTCAGGTCCATCCTTAAAAAAAAAAAAAGCAGTTTAATTCCCATCCTGCTGAAGCCCAAATGGGTTGAATGTCCTTTCTGCTGGACCTTGTTGAGAGGAGTGTGCTCTGGAGTAGAGAGACATTCTTTCTCTGCAAAATGCAGTGCCAAAATGGGAGCCTTGCCCAGTTCTGTGTTTGGATGCAAACACATCATTTGGTGCAAGTTCACCAAAGGTCCATGGTTTTGAAACAGACTTCTCCCTTCACAAAGTACCTGGAAAAAGTCAGAATATCACTCAAAATAAGAAAAAAAGAAAAAAAAAGGAGAAAGAATGAACACACAGGCTGTGCTGCACTTCCCTTTCAGGTCAATTACTTACTCAATTTTTTAAACGAAACTGAGCAAAATTCACAGGTTGTCAGTGCATGTCAACAAGAAACGCAGAGACCCAGAATTCCACTCACCTGATCAACTGAGGCTTTCATCTGCCTTTAAACCCCAAATACGACATTCATTCCCAAACGTGCATTTCTGTCAGTGACTATCACCAGACAGACCAAATTCAGACACCAAACTCACCAAGATGCTGACCAGTAGGGCATTTAAAGTGAGTCTGTTCTAAGACCATCCCAGCTTTATTTTCTGAGTTTATCTTGGCAGGGTTTCTTTTGGAGCTTTCTATGGGGTTCCTGGCCCTGGGAGGGGGCAGCTGCACAGGACAGGAGGTTTGGGTACGTGCATGAATCTTCGGATGACACCTCCGGTTGCAACCCACATGCTGTGCCTCTTTAAGAGCAGAGCCCCAAGAACAGAGCTCTGGCTCCCATAAAGATGTCAAAGACGTCACTTCTGTATTCTTTAATTCTGCCCGGGCATTAAATGCCTCATTAGCATGCATTAACACTTGCTAAAGGTCTGCTCAGGGACAAGGAGAAACCTCAGTGAAAAGAGGCAGGAACAGCAGCGCTCTGTGCGGGTTGGTCCTCAAGGAGCTGCTGCCAGATTTGGGGAGAGCTGCAAGGCTTGGACAGCAATGAGAGCCTGGGCAGGGAGAAAGGAGGGGTAACAAAGGGCAGCTTTGCCTTTTCGTGCCAGGAATAGAGACTCTGGGAGAGCAGTACTCGATACACTGGGGAGAGAATGTCCAACTCAGTTGCTGTTTCAGTGAAAAGCCAACACAAGCCCTTGGTGTGAGCAAGGTGGGGCAGGCTCGCCGAGGAGCACGAGGAATAAACACAGCACTGAGCACAAACACAAACGGAATCATCATTTGTGTTCCTGTGAGAAATCCATGCAAAGATCAAGTATCTCTGGTTGGAAGGGACCCATAAGGACCACGGAGTCCAACTCTGCAATAATCAATAATGTTTAACAGGCAACAATGTAATGCTAATGCCAGGTGGTGGAATACCAAATACTGCATTTAATTGCTGTGAAAGAAATCTAGAGGAGCATATCCATGGAGCACAGAGCATTCCAGCTAACAGCCATCCACCTGCACTGACCTGCAGCCACCTCTGACCTGAAGCACAGCACGGGGGTCGTTAGCACTGCAATTAGAGGGAGGACCAGGCATTTTTACATTGCAGCTACAAGCACTGGCCATGCTTTCACAGGTCACAGCCAGCAGACGAGGGGTCACCCCATGCTGTTTGTCCCATTCCAGAGGCCATTTGAACTCTGGGACCTTCAGCTTTTTGAATGGGCACGGAGCAGGATGGGGAGGCACACACTCTCGGAGGACAGCGGCACATGACTCAGTATTAAATTGAAAAGAGAAGAGAAACCAGGTTAAGGGGGAAAAAATAAATTTGGAGAGGAAGAAGAAGAACAGAGAAATTGGGGAAGGATGGAAATGATGCCCTGGGAGGAAGTGGTTTCAGGAGCCACCCAAGGACTGAAGATGTGAGTAAGCACATGCACTGAGTCAGCCCCATGCTCCTCCAAAAGGCCACTGAGGATCTGCGTGCCAGACTTCATGAAGATGAAATTTGGAATGCAAACACCTCCCACGTGCCTCTCAGCCCCTCTCTGCATTGGGACTATGAGCCACAGCTCCTGGAGATGAGCATACCCAGAACACTGTGGGACACCCTGCTAAATTTGGTCCTGGCTGATGCTCAGGAACCCTTTGCCTACAAGGAAAAATCAAACACTTCTACAGGGGAATGCTACTGCCAGCCAGCCACTCACACAACTCAAGGGTGGAACCTCTCTCCAGCCTTTCAAATCATGAGGGAGCTCAGGGCTGGGTGTCCCTGCTCCCCCCATCACAGCAGGTGCCCCCCTGGCACAGGGCACCAAGCACTGCAGGCTGCCCGCAGTGCGTAAGCGTGTCCCACACATGTCCCTGTAGTTCCTGCTCCTCTTCACGCTGTGTGGAGAGCAGACTTGCTCAATGACACTCCACACCAAAGGCTGAGAGGTTTCAAGTGTTGCTCTCAGAGCTCACTGCTGTCTGGCAAAGCACGGCCAGACCCCAGGCACCACGGGAAGCAGCCCGGGATGACCCCAGGGCTCAGACACCAGCTCTTGTTGCCAGAACGAGGCCTAAAAGCCAACATCCCACATGTGTCAGCAGCAGCAGGCACCTCCACACAGTTCCTTCCTCACCTGTGGAAATCTTTTGTAAATCACTGCTTGAGTGATCCCGTTCTGCTGCTCCAAAATGTTGCAACAGCATGGCAGCCCCACGCTCTACAGGAGGGCAAGCAGGAACGCAGGAATGCCAACAGTTCAATAGCTGGCCTCAGAACAGATCTCGTTTATGGAAACAGACATTAAAAAAAAAAAAAAAGGCGTTTTTCCTGATTTGGGACTTAGACATCGTGCAGCCAAATGACACTGGACACACAGCCAAACAGCATCTGCAGGGAGCTTGTAAGCAGGGTAACAGTGGCATCAGTCCAAGCTGGATGAAGGTGGATTCAGCTGACTGCTCTTCCCCACCACAGTCCTCAGCCCTGCCTGCTCCAGCTGACCTGGTCCTTACATTTTTTTTAGGCTGACCCACTGGATGGGAATAAATGGAGCTAACCTAGCCTTCCACTTCTTTACACCAATCCACGTGGTGAGAGTAGAACAGTTTAACCCCAGCAAAGGACGAGGACAGCAGAGGTGCCCCATTTGATTTGTTTCTTATTAAATGTTTGTAGTCTATTCTTACTGGAGCCAAACTGTTCCACAGGTGGAGGGGGGATGTAAGCTGGAGAGGGGATGCCCACCCAGAAGTGATGCCAGGCACAGGTGCTCTGGCCTCAGTTCCTCACTGCTATGGGACACAGCCAGTCAGAGGTTTATTTTTCCTTCTTATTCAGGGGGATTACTTTGTTTTACCCATTCATTCTCTGGCACACAGACATCTCAGGACAGGACCTTTGGCTGAGCAGCTCCTGCAGGTGATAAAAGCTAAGGCCAAATGGGAATGCAGCAAGGAGAAAGGCTTTTAGGAAGCTCGAGGATAAACACACAGTCTGACTGAGTCTTGACCACATCATAAAAGAGAGATGCTACAGCAGTGCCATCTCCTTGCTGCTTGTTCTGGCCATAAGGTCCCCATGGCTATTCAGTGGCACTGTAGGCAAGAGACCTCAAGGTGCCTGAAACCAGGTTTGTGGGCTGCCAAGGAGCCATGGGCAGCCCGTGCCCCACACGGTGTGACAACATACACGTACTGCTTTGTGTTCTAGCCCAGACTCAGCTTGTCTCTAGCTCCCTGTCCCCCACCCTGCTCTTTGGTGGAAAAGGGGCATTCTCAGTGCTACAACACCCTAATGATACAGTGTTTTGTGTCAGAGGGCTTTACTTGGTTCTGCTCACCCCAAACCACCCTCCCATGCCCTGCACCCTGACAGCACCCACAGCCACCGACCCCTGAGCCCCCAACCTGCTGCTAATGACTGGGACTACTCACAAAACAACTGGTACTGTGAGGTTACAGCACAGTGACCCGAGCTGACACTGCATCCTCTGTCACCAAAATAAGCCTCAAATATGCTGGTAGATGTGTGCTCCCCATCCTCCTCCCACATGGGAAGCAGAGAAGGATTGACCTGCAGGGCAGCTGCTCCAGAGAGGGAGCTGCATCTCCCTGCAGCTGCCTGGCTCACAGCTGCACTAGCACTTAGCAACAGCCAGAGGACTATTTTTAACTTCCATATTTATATGGTCCTTTTGTCTCTCCCCTTCAGGTTCTCTTTTACTAGGCAGTGCTCAGAAAAACCTACAGATAACAAGATTTGACGTGACTTAAAAGGAAACATTGCAGATGTGGTTTAGGCTCTGTTCCTTCTTCTCTTTCTGCCACAGGCCAGCCTCTTCCCTTCTGGCAGGGGTACATTTGTCAAAAGCCACCCCAGCCACAGCACAGCCACAGGCAGTGGGCACAAAAGAAGCTCTCCTTCCTCCCCAAACCACACTCAGAGGTTGACAAATCAAATGCCATCCATTTCTTTCTTAACAGCAGCTTCTGGTAGAAGTTTAGGCATTAGGAATGAAGAGAATTAAGAAAAAAAAAAAGCTGATGTGTGTCTGAAAGAGGTGGATCACCTTTATTCTCACATCTGAGCTTTCAGATGCACACCAGCTATTACATCCCAGGACAGTAGTTTTATTCACCACTGGGTAGGTGAATAGTAACTACAAAAGTAAGTGTGGAAGAAAGCCTATTTCCACGAGATGTGTCCATGGGCACAGTGATTTGTACAGCAACAAACCCCATCTAAAACCCCAGGGTGGAGATACCAGCAGGGGAATCAAAGCCAGGTGCAGGACGAGAAACTGGGGCACTGGCCCTGAGCCATCATCCCACTGGCTCCCCTCAAACACAGCACTGTTGAACGTGCTACAGACAGGGAACAGCAAAAACAAATTGCAAAAGTGAGTGAGATTTCTAACGTGAGGCTGTGTTAAAACAAAAAACCAAATCAACCAACCAAAAAAGCCTTATCTCCCTGGGCCTTTGTACAGGCTAAAACCTCCCTGAGCTTCCTCATTTACTGAAACCAAGAGAGGAAGCATTCAGAAGTAAATACTGAGGACTTGTATGAACTCAGCAGTTTTTGAAGTGGTTTCTGCAGGGCAGCTGGAGTCACATCACACGTCAGCTTGGCTATTCTCTGCAAAATAAACCCCGGATTTTCAATGAGCTGTCTCTTCCCACATCCCATCTCAGAAGTGATTCTGGCACTTGCATGTACTTGCAGGTTTGACACCTGATGCTTTATTGCTGACCTGAGTTTTCTGTCACTGGAAGCCCTGTGCTGGCAAGGGAGGCCACACCAGCTCCTGTGTGCCGAGGCATCACCGTCATGCTGTGCTTTAGCCAGCCACGACCTTTCGTCACCTTAACCAGCTCAGATGCCCACAGCTGCTTACAAGCTAGAGAGACATTGAAGGGCTTCATTTACAGATGCAAAACTGTCTATAAATCTGATTTATTGTCCAATTCTAGAAAAAATGAAGAAGAGAAACCACAAAAGACCCGATCCCCAAAGCTGGACCACCATCAGAAGCTGCCATGTTGCTCAGGCAGTATGGATTTTCAGGATGAGATCTTTTGTGTTTTAGGGGAAGGAATGGCTGCAGCATGACGAGTGCTCTTGTGTAGTTACTGCTGTGCCTGTGCACAACCAGAGTCCTGGGCTGAAGGGCACACAAATGACACCCACACAGGCAGCTGGGGAACAGTGGTGGTGGGTATGGGCAAATTTCTTTAGAGACCCATATGATGCCTTATTACTCTGTGTCCCCCCATCCAAGAAAAAAAAACAGGCCTGGAGCAACTGAAGCTAATGAAGCTTGGCCTCCAATGAGCCAGTCTCTCTTCATTAGAGGCAAATGTGTGATGCCCTTACTGGGGCCTCTCCTCCCTCCTGCCACCTAGTTTTATGGGACTTTCAGGAATGCAATTAGGGCAGAGATGTTTCCCCCTTCGTCAAACTGCCTGGCAGGCAGCCAAGGAGTTCAAAAGCCTGTGGGTTGTGCAGTCAGCTGCCCCTTCCCCAGCCCAGCTGCAGGCAGGAGGGCTTTCAGCCCCTCTCTCACAGCCACCCACATTTCAGTGTAGAGGAGACAGAGTGATGTGCTGAAGATCTCAGTGCAAAAAGGCACCTTCTCCACTCAAAATAAAACTGGGAGTAAAGCATTTGAGGGTTTGGGAAGCAACTGCCTGCTTTGTCAGAGCACAGTGCTGCAGATAACCCAGCTGCATTTCTTTTAGAAGAACAGAACGCTCGTGCAAGCCACCCCCTATGGCCCTTCCAGAAGCTGGATTAATGGTTTGAAACAGCTGCTCTGGAGATGTTAACTGGACATGGGGAGCAGCAGAACAAATGCCACTTATTAGTGACTAAGTGACATTGACTAGGAGCTGGATGCAACTTGAATCAACATTTACTCCACGTTATAAATTACTCCCCTTTCCCACCTGCCTCACAGATGAAAGTACATTAAACCTCCCACTAACAGGAATTAAATTCTTGCTGCTTCTTTAGATGCTCTCTCACCAAAAATCTGCTTCTCCACTTCATGGGAGGGACTACAAAAGGACTGGAGCCATGGGCAGCACTGTCTGCAGGCATCTCTCCTCTCAAATGTTGATGCAATGAGGCTTCAATGTTTATAGATGGATCCAGAAATGAAAGTGTTTTTTCCTAGCCAAAGGACCAAATGCCAAGAGACAAAAAACAAGTCAATTTCAGAATATTTCAACCCCACTGTGGCTTTTGCTGGGAATACAGGATGCCTGAGCATAACATGCCACCCATCCCTGTGCCATGGCAGTGACTGAGTGGGGACAGCTTTGTTGCAGATCATAAAAGGAAGAAATGCCTGAGCTGACTGGTGATGGGCTCATGGGGCCTCTGAGCTGAGGCATGCCATAAACCACAGCCATGTAGGTGCAAAGCAGTTTGCCTGAGTGGATTTTTACTTCTCAGCTCAGAAAACTGTGCTATTATCCTGGGGCTCCCCAAAACAGCTCAGGCTGGACTGGCTGGTTTCTCCCCAGCTCTCTGGGGAGAGGTTCATGGTAACTCTGAGGTTCATGGTATCATCTTGTTCAACAGCTGGGGAGGGTGCAAATGCATTTGCTGGGGGACACCACAGCCTGTGTGCTACACCTGAGGTTGGGTTCCACTGTTCAAAGCACGGTCAGCCATCAGAAATGCACTGAGAGGCAGTAACTGCCTTCTATGCAACCAGAGGATTCAAAGAGTATAAATAAAACCCTTGAGAGCAGTGATGAGTTTCCCTCATGGGTCCAAGCCAAGAAACTCCCAAGCAAGGACAGAGACAATAATCCGCAGCGAAATGACAGCTCCCTACATGCTGCTTTTTCTGTTTGTGCATTAGCTAAAACTGTTGGTCTTCCCCTGCACTGGGATCCAGCCTGTGAGAGCGCTGGGCACAGGGATGTCAGAGCCTTTTAGGGACAGACATCGTGCCCAGGAAAAGACAGAGTGAGGGCAGAGTGTCATCTCACCCCCTAGCAGGAACAAAACCAGCAATCAGCCACCCTAGCAACTGCCCTGGCAATCAACCTGTTCCCAAGGCATCGCCCAAACTCTTCTGGATGCCAAATCTACACATGCTGGTGAACAGATGGTTAGTGCTGAGCTAAACACCTAAGGCAGCCCCATTTGCAGGGGGCAGAGAGCTTGGTCTGCTGGAAGCCCCCGGGGCTGTTTGTGCAGCAGAGGGCATTTGTTAGGGACAGCTTTGGGCATAGCCCTGCCATGCAAGCTTGTGGTGGGCTGGTAAATCCCAAGCCTCTTGGCCTGACAAAACCACCTCAAAATGTTGTGTCACTGGCACAGAGCTTGCTACAATTCAGATTCAGCACCATCACTGTTGGAATTCAAGAAAAAAAAGAAAAAGCCAACAAACCACCCCACACAGCCATGCCAGACTCCATCCCATCCCTCGAGCAAAGAGCCTGCTTGGCCTCAGCCTATTCTTTGTTTTCTTTCATAGCTATGGACTATGAAAGAAATTATTATTACGGTCCTAAAAAAGGACTTTTAAATTAATTTTAAAAACTTCAGCAAATCCCAAACCAGCTATGCTGCTCCTCCCAGCACCAGACACCCTCCACAGGGACAGAAGCAAGCAGGTGCAACAGATGATAGACAACTTGCTTTCCAGTGGAGCAGGAGAGCTCTGGCTCTCCTGTTGAACAGGAAATTTGAGCAGAGGTGTGTCCTTCTCTTACAGCAACTGCTACACCAGTAACTTACAACCTCTCTTTATAGCATGCTGCCCTGCTTGCTTTTAAATGTACTCCTTTTGGGTGGGATGATGCTGTCAAAGCAATGTGGTCTTCTGGAGAACCCCCAGGCAGTACTGCTCCTAATTACTTCACAGTTGAGTTTAATTCTTTCCCCCCATCTACTTTCAAACACCTTTTTCCTGCCTGCTCACCCATCTTTCCACTCTTGCATCAGCAGCGAGAGCCCCACAGACCCCCCAGCCTGGGCAGTCACTGTCAGGGTGGGACTGGCCTTTCCCATTGCTCTGCAGCAGCAAGCCCCAGGGCAATTCCAAACCTCGAGTATCGCCTGCCTCATCTTCAGCAGTGACAAAATCACTAGCCAGGCTACAGGAAAATTAACACAAACATCCTCTATCCGCCTAACAACACAATCGCCTCAAACAGCCAGAAACTTGCAACCAAAGCTTACTGCCCAGCTCTGAAACATGCAGGGCAAGATAAACAGCAGCGGAAAAAAACCACCACTTCCCTGGAGAAAACATAAAAAGTAACTATTTTTTCCAAGCTTAAACTTGTTTGGAATTTTTGTCCAAGGTTTTCAGCTATGGAAATATTTTACTTGCTCGAAAGCAGGCAAATTTTAAAGAATAAACCTTTGCCCTGATCCAACTGAGGGAATTATGTCCGAGGGCTAATCCAGGCAATTATGTTCAAGGTAAATTATTTGACCTTGGACTGATGAGATTTTAAAACCATTTTAGCAAACACAGCTAAATAACTCTTCCACCTTTGTTTAAGCAAAGCTGACTGGCTACGACTTTCCCAGTGAATGACTTGCTTTCCCAGTGGGAAGAAAAGTCCATACATAAAACTGCTTTAGGAATCTTTAATACAGCTTTTCTCTAATAAGTAACAGCCTGAAACACAACCCTTCCTTTCACCTGTGATGCACCAGGGGATTACGCCAAATACTTCATCTTTAAAAGAAGATTGTTTCTGCCTAGGCAGGGAAGGATGGCACACATAGCAAAAATCCAACCTATGAACACACCAAAAAACCTCAGAGGATTCAAGCCTGTGCTGGTTTAATCTTTCCTAAGGAAATACATCAGTGTGCAAGAGATGTGCATAGTTACATCAAAATAACAGCACCAAAGCCAAGACTCTGCTCATCTCCGTGGGACCAGCAGACAAGCCTGCAGGGAGAGAGCCTTTCACTCCACCTCCAACTGGAAACCCAGTTCTGATGAGGATAGTGCAATTTTTGCTCTTTACCGTGCATGCCTTTAAATCTCTCCCTCCTTTTTCCCATAAGGAAAAGAAAGGGAGCACAGACTCCCCCAGAAACAGGGCAGATCCCCTGCACACTCCAGCCCGGCAACCTTCCCCACGTCGGGGCGGTTTCCCCACGGCCACGACGCGGAGGGCGCAAGGGAGGAAAGGCTCCTACCTGAGCAGAGCACTCCCTTGTACCTGGCGCAGGAGAAGTCGTCGCACTCGCAGAAGGGCCCGTAGATGTTGCCGAACTCGCTCTCGTAGCAGAGGCACTGGTTGCAGCTGCACTCCCCTCGCCCGCTGCACAGGGGCTTGCCCTCGGCCTCGCGGCACAGCGCGTGGTGCAGGTCCCCGCTGGCCCCCTCCTCGCACTCGCAGCGGGCCCCCAGGTAGCCGGGGTCGCACTCGCAGAGCCCGCAGGCGTAGGTCCCGTTGCCGCTGCATTTGCCGCTGGCCGGCGCGGCGCGGCCGGTGCAGCCGCACAGGCAGCTGTAGGTCACGGCCACCTCCAGAGTGTCCCGAAAGCCGGCTGGCTTGATGGTGAAGGTGTGGGATGTGTCCTCGGCGGGGCAGCTCCGCGCCTCCACGGCCACCTCGAAGGACACCTGGAGGGCAGGTGGAGATGTAAGGTGACAGGCGTGGCCCCAGAGCAGCTCTCAAGGGTGTTCCCCAGCAGGGAAGAGCAGATGTACTGGGGAGAGTCCGTGGAGCAATTACACGGAATGGGGCCCAGCTCAGCACGTCAGAGCTTCATTCCCAGGTGTGCAAAAAAGCCCCAAACAATTGCACATCCAGCAAGGTGCAGCTCAATGCACCAATATCTGCCAGCCCCGTGAGAGGTTGGGAATCCTTAGCATTTTAAAACTCCCTGTTGTCAGCCATTCACAGCAACTTTCCTCATTAGGAAAATAAGATATTGGTTTCTGTGAAGTGGGAAGGAACCTGCCTATTCCCGTGAAATAAACCGGGCAAAACTCTAGCAAACAGCCCAGTTTTCATGTTATTAAAAACAGAAAACTCTCTCAAAACAAGCACTATTAAAGACCTAACCAGTGCAGCAAAGGGCCTGAGGTGCCTACAAGATCATGGATTTAGAAGGTTTTATGGGACTCCTGATTTGTATGAGGAAATGTGTATCAGCCCCACAGTCCCAAGCTTTTGGCATGCTGCTCACAGGCCATTTTTAATGCATGCTTCTATCAAGCCTGGCTCAGAAGGGTTATACAGATCATTAAATGGTTATACATCACACCCCTGCTCGTCTTATGTTGCTACAATCCAGTGTCAGGGATTTTCTCCTTGAGAAAACTAAGACCATACTTTGGCTGCTTGCTTGGCCCCTGATTTAATCCTACTCTTTGTTAGGGCTGGCCAGCACTGCCCAGAGCTGCCAGTTAGCAAGGAGGATTAACCTTATCCCAAGGAAATGAGACCCTTTCCTAGGCCTCAGGAAGGAATGCTTTCTCACTGAGGACATTTGGGGGTCACCTCAAGCTCTCACTGCCTTCACTGTCCCACATGTCAAGGGGTGATGTGCAGACGAAGGCACAGCAGCCACCCCCAGCAGGAGAGCTGCACCCCCAGGAAACCTCCCTTGACCCCCTCCCATTCCCAAGGCCTGAAGCAATTAGGATAGAAGCTCAAATTACAGAGGAGAAGGAGATCAGAAAGCAAGCTACGGGGATCAGGGTAATCCTGCTCCCTTTCACCCACTGACACCCACAGCCCCAGGACTAAACCCTGCCAGATTAGGGTCCAGTGCCAGCATTATCCTCTTTGCAGAAACTTTCTTAGCAGGAGTCAAATCTCGAGCCACGTGGAAGCAAAGGGGCAGAAAGGAGCTGACAAGAGGGGGTGGAGGGACACGACCCCCAGGACCCTGCGGCACCTCTGCCTGTGCAGGCACCTCGACACTCAGGGTGCCCCTAAAGCGGAGCGGTGCCAGTGCCGGCTCCCTGCTGCACTCGCTGCCAGATCCTTTATGGCACAAGCTGCAGCAGCTGGAGCAATCCCCCTGCTCCTGCCAAAGTTGGGAGCCCAGGATCAACCACCAGATTGACCCTGCTTCCTTGGGGGTTCAGGTTTTATTGTAAAAACAAGGAGCTACAGGGATTGCTTCTACCCACCTATCCAAGACCCAGTAAATGCAATTAAAAAAGCAGGGCCACCTCCCTTTTTAACACCTCACATGATCCTTATTTGGCAGGGTAAAACTCCAGCTACTGTTGACTCTTTCAAACTATTTTTATATGCCACAGCACTGAGAGCTCTGGTATGTTTGCAGAGTCACTCTTCTCAAATAAGGCAATCAGGCTGCTAATGAACCCACACCCATTGCCTCAGACAGCAAAACTCAGAATAAAGGGAGGAGGTTCCCTGCTGGCCTGAGCCCTGCTGCCCCAGCCCTGCAGCCCAGCAACACATTTATCTGTACCAATACTCAATTTAAACATGCAAAGCTTAGCTTCTCTGCTTTTTAAAAAGCACAGGATGGATTATGCCATGTTAACATTTATTTCAGTCTGCGCTGCCATCCAATAACCCGAGGAACTGAACACAGGAGAGGAGGGTTGCTGCCCATGGAATTTCACAGGTGAGAGTGTGATGTGAGTATCTGTGATTAAAGGAAAAAAGCCCATTTTTGACTACTGCATCCTGCTGCCTGATCAGGACCTTTAGCTCAGTGCTGTAGACAAGATGCCTGTATTCCCTTTCCTCACAGCTCACCTTGGACAGACCTGCACCACCCAGAACTACTTCTAGCAGAGCCACTCCCTGTGGCTTTCTATATCATCATGAGAAAAGCAGAGGAAAATGAGCAAAACTGTGTTTTCTTACCCAGGACCACTGATCAGCAGAGGGAAACAGCTTCTCCAGGGAACAGACTGAAAGGCAGACTCACCGTATCTCCGATTTTGAGATCCCCACACTTCCTGAGCCCGGGATAGGACAGCCCATCCTGGCACGTGGCAGTGAAGGTCAAGCCAATGTCCTCAGGGCTGTCCCAAACTGTGAGCTCCACCTTGGACCGAATACTCTGGAAACACAATGGGAAAGCAAACCATCAAGCTCCCAAGACAGATGGGTTTCTTCTGCTTTACTCTCTTCTGGTGTTTGCAGAGGGTGGGTAGGACATCTCTGCACCTACATGAAAAAAAATCACCCCTGCACACACATTGACATTTCAGTTTGACTTAACCAGCCCAGAAGACTTCTGATGATCACAACTAGATTCACAGGGAGCTGCCTACCACCCCTGCAGGTGGCTTATGCCCTCTAGGATGGGTGTGATGGACACAGCAGCCAGTACTGGAAACCTATGGATGCACAAGAAAAAGAAGAGAACATTCTCGACCACAAACAGAGTATCTCTGAACTGAAGGCCAGAGCTTTGTGTGCACATCTGCACCTCCTCCTCCCCATAAACCTGAGCAAAGTGCACAGCCTGATTCTCCACTGGCAGCTGTCCTACAATGTCTGTAGTGCAGCACAGAGAAGATGTGAAAGTGCACTAACTCTGTCCTGCTTTCTTCATTTCACCCAACTGGTCAGAAAAATGTATTCTGCCCCTTAGAAGAAAAAGCAGAACAAAAAGCACCCTTTCATAAGTGTCAGCTGGAAACAGTACCATGGGAAAAAATAAATGAGAAATCTCTTTCTTTGAAAAAACTTTTCAAAGTGAAGAGCATTTTCCATCTGTGAGGTTTTGGTGTGCTTCTATCCCCTTTCTTCTGCTTCCCATCTCTCTGCCCTGCTGCATACACAGACTTTTTAAGTCACAACAAAATGAAGTTTATAAATATTAATTCAGAATGACATTGTTTTGTTTAATTCTTCCAGTGGCTGGAACTGATTTTTATACCAGTGGTGTCCAAAAACGACAAAGTTTTTAAAAATGGAGCTTTTTGTACAAATATGCTTATTATCCAAAGCCAACTTCCAGCTCCATCCCTTTTCCCCTTGTCCCCAGCCCTCACCAAGGAGGCCAGATTAAGGAAAAGTGCTAATTCAGACCTCTTGCCGGTACATGTGATGACAAAAGCAGGGTTCACACACCAGCAAAGAGCCAACAGTTTTAGAAACGGACAGGAAATAAATGAGTTTTGGCCGAGTGAATCTAAACAGTCCTTGAGGAAAGAAAGGAACAATTTCCCATCTCTCTGCTGTAACAGAGAAGCCGTTCATGGGGTAGCAACTGGGACCATACAGAGCATCCATCGCCTGTGGGCTGAACGCCGTGTGTACCCATAAATCCACGGATACTGCTCTGCCCCAAACCATCCTGTAGAAATTAGCTGCCACACTGAGAAGCTCTCCCGTCTTCTTTCCCAGAGCATCCCGTGTGGGGCATGGCAGAAAACAGGACACCAGGCCAGGCCTCAGTACGACCTTGCACGGGCTCATCCTGTGCTCCTGCACAGACGCCAAGCCCTCTGATTAGCCCTAAATAGCCATGCTGTTACCCTAAATGCAGTGCCATTATTGTCAGCCCCTTTGCACTGTTACACACCAGTGTCTTCTGACAGCACCACAGCCACCACGGAAGGCAGCTGGTGCTGGCAACAAGAAACACTCCCAAGACCTTCCTGGATTTGGTTTAGCAATGTTCTTCTTAAACCAGCATCCCATTTGCTCTCTTCAGTCCAAACCCAGCCCAGTGTCTGGGCATGGCCTCCCATGAGCTTTTCCGTCTCCCAGGCATGTTGAGATCTGGGGGAAGGGCAGGGAGAAAGCAGTCCCTATTCTCTTTTGCTTCACACCTGGTGGGATGAGGGAGAGGGGACAGCATGCTGGGCAGAAGAAAAGGGAGATGGAAGATGAAGAGATGGGGAAAAGCAATCTTGAGCAAGTCTGATGTGTGCATCGGTGGAGGGAAGCAGATGAGAGAGGACCAGAGATGGACACAACACTGAAGGGGAGATACTGAGTCCATGCCCAGAACACCAGCCACTGCCACCCTGCAGGAGAAGACAGTCCCTGTTGCAGAGGAAGGATTTCTCCATGCTCAGACTTTCCTTTACACAGGTAACAAAAAAGGTTCGCTCCTACTTGGGAAACAGAATTTTAGCTGTCTCCCTCAGTGAGAATTTCCTCCGTCACTTCAGGAAAAAAACAAAGCTACCAAGAGGAGACGGGCTGGGCGGGTGCCAGGTTTCCGGTGGCCCCAGGCTGACCGTGGCACAGGCAGGAGCTGCCAGCTCCTGGCAGCACTCCCAGGGCCCCAGCCCACACCCACCACCTAGCTGAACAGGCAAGAAACTAACCCCAGTCTCAGCAGTTGGTCATCCCACAGAGCTCATTCCATGGGGCACCTTGGTCTAAGCACCCAAGAGGTTTCCAGCCAGCTGTGCTGGAAAGCTCACGAGCAAAGAGAAGGAGGGAGCGGTGGTGCAGCCATTCCCAATGGTTTTCATCAGCTTGTATTGATCTGCAAAGGCTTGAGGGGGGGTGAAATGGAGGCAGGGATGCATCTTACAGCTGCAAAAACAAGGCAAAGGAGGTTTCCACATGGCAGCACTGAGGCCACATGCAAACTCAACATGGAATAAACATTCACTTCTTTCTCCCCAGCCAAGCATCTCAGCCACAGGAACCTCCTTCCTCAAGGGGACAAACTGGGACAACTGGGCTTTTGCTTAGCAGTATCTCCTGGGCCTCATTAGCAGCATTGAAGTTCATTGCCTTCCTCAGAGGGTGAAGCTTTGGGAAGCACTCTTCCCAAGGGCATAACCAAATGCTGCTTTAACTGCAGGGAGCTGGGGGAAGGAAAGAACAGCTTTACAGGTCATGCAATGCACAGCACAATCCTACATGGACTCTGGATGTGTAAACTCCCCCAAAGCAGTCCTTCTTGACTCCCTGCACTAATGAACATGGTACCAAGAAGAGCTTGCAGCCACTGAAAGCTGTGTCCACGGGTCCCACGCATGAACAACCCTACCTGAGGGCTGACCTGTTAAGGGGTCAGATCTCCATACCCAACACCCAACAATATCCTTGCAGGATCATGAAGACCTGACCCATAAGAATTCGGGGAGAAGTCAACACAAATGTTGACACTATCTTGTGAACTTGCAATTTAGCTGCTTCTAATTGATTTGCTCCCCTGATCTCCAGGGGAGATGGACAACATCAAGTCAGCAGTACAACCCCAGGTCCCTTGCTGTCCTCCTCACTGTGGCAGGGCAGACTGCACTGGCAATGCCACACAGGCAGCTCTTTTGGGAGCACAGTGATGCTCATAGGGTGCTGAAAACCAACATGGGCTCCTCAGAGAGCAACCCACAAAGATGCGACCTTATCTGGACCTGGTCCCATCCTTGGGAGGCCTCTGAACATCAGATAACAAAGAAATAACCTATTTTACCTACTGCTGCTACCACTATAGCATATAATAACCTATTTTACCTACTGGTAGGGTGCGCTGAGAGAGAACTGTTTCAGGTGGGGGCTGTGTTTTGTGGGTAATTCTGCACACAAGAGACATGAGGTGAAATTTCTGCTGTTCCACAGGCTCTCTTGGGTATCCATGCTGCTTCTCCTCCTCACACACCTTGCTTCCCTCTCCAGGGTGGACATCCCAGCTCCAGCAGTGTGGAGAGGACTGGGGAGGAGGCAGCCAAGCCGGGTGGAGCTCGCTGGGGGGAGGTGAGCTGGCCAAGATCTTAGCACTCCTCACTCCAGCAGCTGTGGTATTAAAATGCACTTACGTTGTAGGCTTTGACGATCAGCTCAATGATATTCTTGGAATCTTTGTGCAAAATCTCCACTGTTGTTCCAGGAATCAAAGTGGGAAAGTTCTTAAAAAAAAAAAAAAACCAGAAGAAAAATTAAAATATTGAGGTGCAGAGAAGAAAGCAGAGGTGAGGAGGGACTGACCCCAAGCCAGGGACACAGGGCACACTCACTGCCCCGTCACCCAGTGGTGTACATGGTATGGTTTGGCTCCCATTGATGTGGAACTTTCAAAAGTAAAGCATTGCTAATGAGGCATGTCAAATATTAAACAAAGTTCATGGCCATGGGACAGGGACAAACAGACCTAGCTCTGCTGCTGGAGGGGGCAAGACTCAGCCGCTGTGCACTGCAGGGAGGGAGGGGCGGCTGTCCCGACTTCCCTCACAAGCCTGAGCATCCCCAGGAGAGGGGGTGGAGAATAAGTTCAGCCCTCCCACTCCCCATGGGCGAACAGCAGCATCCAGACCATAGCAACACGGCTGCTTGTTGTTCCTGCTTGAGCCTCGAGGGCCTTGGCAGAGGTTTCCGAAAGCAACCCCGCCTGAAACACCACCCCTGCATCCACAAAAACCCCGCAGGGCAGCTCTAGACACAGGTTGGTCATTGTGCCTTGAGTCAGCTTTCCTTTTGGAGGGGAGAGCGGGAATGGCAGGAGAGTTCAAATTGTGTGTGGCACATCAGGGCCCTGGACTCAGTGATGGAAAAACACAGCTGGGCAGAAACGCTGTGCGTGATTAGGTAAGGGGATTAAGTCACTGCAGAATGGGCCGAGCAGGTTCCTGCTCTCTGGCACGCTGCATGCTGGCAGCCGTCCAAACCTCCAGATTAACATGGAGTCTATTTTAGCTCTTCACATGCTCACTAACACACATATCTGTTTGCTCTAAGAAGCTTTAGTGCTTTCTGCTGAAAGGACTAGCAGGGCTGAGCCTTGCCTGCCTGCACCGGGCAGCCTGTGGCTGCATGCATGCACCCTTATTGCTGCACACGTGTGTACCACTGCACACACGTATGTTTGCAGCTGCCTCCACTCCCCAGGGCCTCAAGAGGCATTTCAATCTCCCCCCAGCCCAGGCAACTCAGCAGCACTTACCTTGTACAGGATGTAATGACTTTTTGTAACAGCGAAAATCAAGTGGATGTTGTTTTCAGCAAGTTTCTCCCCAAGAAGTGCCAGGGAAGGATAGTCCTAGGGGGAAAAAAAGGGCAGGAAGACTGGTGGGTAACATGGAAACAAAGACTAATTTCATTGCTCTTCTCTTCCCAACAGCAAAATTCATTCCAGACGCATGGCGTGTTTTGTTGTGAGATGAAGTCCCTGATGTACCAGCACAATCCCAACTGAAATAGTAGAAATCTGTTAAATATTTCTAGTGCACACTTCACTAGAATACATGACTGACAACACCATCAGTCACAGCAACGCCCAAGACACTGGGTTTATTTCTTCCCCCTTCTACTTCGCCATCAGCAGATGCACATGTGCTAAATGGCTGCTACGTCGACGGGTGCAAGGCAGGCAGATCTAGAACTGCAGAAAGTGGAAATGTTATCATTTTTTTTCTCCCAAAGCAGAAACATCCATTGCCTGTTCTTTCTGCATACTGGGACCATAAAGAGATTACAATAAGCTCTTTAATTCTACAGATTTCCCAGGCAGAGAGGATGGCAGGGAGACACTGCTCTAGCAACAAAATAATGAACCAGTGCTCACTTTCAAGAGACCAGCTTGAGTTTAAAACTCCCGCCTGCTTCTGAAGTGCTGTCCTTGGAAAAAACCATCTCATTTACTTGCAGACTGGAGGGCTGATTGAGAGCCTCCAAGGTTCAAACACAGAAACACCAAGGCAATATCCCCATGCCAGCTCCCCAGCATAAACTCCACGTAATGGAGCCAGTTTGGGGACTGTGCTCCCTTACGTATACATCCACTTGCAAGGATTGCACAGGGGGTTCCACTGCAGAGCCCAGCTTCTGGCCTTAACACAGCCACCCAGATTGCCCTCCCCTTACAGGGTGACATTCAGGAACAAAAATCATAATTAGTGTATGTGATCTGCTGAATAAAGCACCATTCTGCAGAAGGATGTGATAATGAGGTGGCAGGCAAGTGCTCATTCATCCCAGAAGTTTCCTCCCCTGAGTCAAATTTTTAAAAAGGGCTAGTTTGCCTGTTTATTACTAAGACTCATGTTAGTGTTATTCTCAAAGGCTGTGAATAAGAGGAGCATCCTGTTGTACTTGCTAGTGCAGCCACATCAAGGTAGATACAGCCTCCTCAGGAAGAGGCTGACAGTCCTCTGGACATTTTAGAAAAGGGATGACATATTCTATGTTTCCTCTACATTTGCAGGCAAAATGTAATGCTCTTCAGGACACCAAGTTAATTTCCCCTCCCTTGCAATGAGCCCTGAAGGAACTCACAAAGTCACCAACTCATTTTTGAACATCACAGGAGCGTTCACTGTGGGGGAATGCCTAAGGGAACAGCAAATTTTATTTGCAAATTGCAGAAGCTGGGTTGAACCAGGCACTGCATTTGCCAAAAGCTGCTGGAGTAGGGGCTGGCTGGTCTCCAGAGAGGTCCACCAACCCCGAGGTCTCTCAGGGCTGGGCCCCATGCCCTGCTCACCAGCTGGCTGGACGCGCTGTACTCGTTGGCTTCATTCAGGTGGCACTGGCCATCGTGGGGCTGCACCAGCCCCCCCAGCTTCCCATCCAGGGCTATGTGGGGCACGTCGTCCGTGGTGAAGACCAGCAGGTGAGACGCCTCCTTACGCCAGCCAATCTTCTCCTGGGAGAAAGCAAACCCTGTGAGACAGCAGCCTGCCCCTGCCAAGCCCACGCTTCACCCCTTGCCCTGCACATGGTCCCAGCCACGTGCCTGGCCAGCAGCAGACCCATTAGCATTAATTAGGAGAGTACCATGCTCCTGTCCACCCATCCCTGGTAAGCAAACAAAATGTCAGGAGCCCATCCAGCATTTCCCAGCATCTCCTTCCAACATGCTTAATTTAAAAGGCATGAGGACGTATTTGGACTGTCCACCAGACCTACTCTACACAGATCCAAGAGTAAGAATTTCAGCTGCTTTTACAGCCAAAGGAGACCTGCCAACTTCCTCCACACACATTTAATCTAACCTTGTTTCCTCAGCTCTGTGGAGAGGCCAAGGCAACAGCAAGAGCTGCAATATCCATACTCAGCATTTTCCTTACTGCCCACTCATAAACGCTGTTTCTGAGCTGTGATGGACAAAGCGAGGTCCCTGCCTGAGGGGACTGGCTTTGGTGCACCCACATTCATGCCCAGGCACTCTGCCCTGATCCCCTTCTGCACATATCTCCTGGAAGCCATGGTGCCTCTGCTATTTCATTGTACACCTCTACACATGCCCCAAACAGCTCCAGCCCCCTGCACCACAACCCAGGAGGGCAGGGATGCACACAGCCAGAGCAGAGCAGGGACCTTTGGCATTGGGCACTAATCCCACACAACCCCTCTGCACAGTGCTGCTCTGAGAAACTTCTGCCTATTTAAAAACATGGTTAATGTCAAGACATGCTGTGGTGGGCCCTATGAAAGCACTGAGGTGTCAAGCACAGCACATGAAGTGTCCTCTGCACCCTCCTTGGTACCTCTGTGCAAGGACCAGACATTATGGACTGTCTTTGCATGAAGAGAAATGCAGGGACAGATTTTTTCAAGTAAAGGGGTAAGATCTAGGTTACAAACATTTCCCTCCCATGGAGCTTCCCCAGGTTTCCAAGTTTTCATCGGCCTGGGAAGCAGATCTGTAACAGTGCCTGTAACAGCACACTGCAGCACTTTGTTGCAATGGAAGTGGAAGGAAACAGAGGTGCCCAAAAGAAATTTTTGCAAACCACAGTGCTGCAGCAAACCCGCTCTGCTCAGTGGCTGCTCCTGCTGCCAGGTCACTGCCAAACTGGGTGGGCTGGGGTCTTGCTGCTGACCACGGCAGGGGGATCCTGCCATGGCACAGACTGGAGCCAAAAAGCTCCATTGCTCGGAGCTTCCCCTTGGGCTGGTCACACTGCCCATCTGCCAGCAAAGACACGGCCCCACGCCTTCCCTGCCCACACACTTCCAGCATCCCCCTCCCCCCAGACCCTAGCTCAGAGCACCACCACACAAATCCTTTGGGAAAGCACAAGGGAAAAGCTAGTAGAACGTCACTGATGGGACCATGGTGCAGTTGGAGATACCCAACTCCTCCAGAGCTACTGCTCAGCTTATTTAGCAAAACCCAAACTCTGCCCTGTTCACAGGAAGGTGCTGGCCCTTCCTATGGAAAGCACTGGCGTGGGCAGGGCAGAGCAGGGCAGAGCAGGCAGAAGGGTGCAGAATCACGTCTGCCAGAGCAATTTTCGCCTCCAAATGTGAGTCATAGCCCAAAGCCTGCTGATCTTTCCGATAAATATAACTCTTGCCTCAGGGCTCAGGGACACTATTCCAGAGTAGATTCCTTTTTCCTCCCTATTTCAGAAGGTTTATTTTCTTTAATGATGTTTTAAAGACCCCCACCATGCATATAAGGCCATAGGAAGAAATCTTTGGCAACACACATCCTTTACCATGCACCAGCATGTTACAGTCCAGCTCAGGAAGCAATGAGGATTTTTTGCTCTGGGAAGCAGGATTCATTCCACTGAAGTTACCCCACTGGACAAAAGGCTAAAACTTCATGCCAAAATGTAACTTCTTAAGACCTCATCCCAAAAGTGGTTACAGCTCTAATAATGCAAGAGGCAGTTTTCAGTCCACTCGGCCACCGGACAGAAGCCCATCCAGCTCGCTTTTCTTTGAGTATCCAAAGCTGATTTCTTTTTAAGGCCAAGAAACTCCCAAAGAGATTAGAAGGATTAATCTAAAATGAGTTTCATTTCCTTAGAAATGTGCTGCACACCAAGAAAAGGAGCTGCATTCAAGCAGCAGTTACGCAGTCACATGGGGGGGCTGGTGCTGGTCACCTGCCTGCTAAGCCCACCTTTAAACCACAGGTTAAGCATTCCTTTGCAGACAAACTCTCCATGCCTCCAACACAACTTCCCACATCAACAACATCAAAACTGCTGTGGCTGCTCAGTTCAGGAACCCACTCCCACAAAGCAATGAGCACCCACAGTTTCAGTGCCAATATCCAGGCACCAAAAGCACGTGACGCCTCAGAGCATGGAACCAGGTGCCTTGGATGGGCTGGCTGAGCCAGTGCTGATCCCACACCAAAAAAGCTGTAGACCTATGAAAAAAGGCCCCTAAGGAGGTTGGCATGCCAAGGAGCATCTCACACTGCCTCTGCCAGTGGCTTCCAGGTGCTGGAAAATACAGCTCTTCAGCAGGCAGTTTCCACTGAGAAACCCAGAGCAGCACTCTGCTCTGCTTAAAGCAAATAACCAAGGAGAAATTCATTTATTTTTATTGGACTGGGATTGTTGAACAAAAAACCCTGCACTGATGCCTACCCCCTCATCTGGTTTTTGATCCTTATGGGATAAGAAGGATTTTTAAAGCAGGGGTGGAACTGGACCCAAAGCAGAGTAACATGTTTCCACAGGGAAACTGGGGATGCAATGGATCCTGCCGCTACTCCCATGACCAGCTGCAGTTACCTTCTGTACCCCAAAAAACCAGCTTCTCACTCCATACACCCAACAGTGGCTGGCAAAACTGCCACAGCTGCCTCAGCACAGCTCTCCAAATACTATTGAAAAGACTGCAAAGCCTGTATTTCCATGCCTGAATAAATATCTACATTTATACTTTGGGCACTGAATAAAATCCATTCAATTGCCAACACTCAGTTGCCAGGAGCCCCCCCTGGAATCATCAATTTGTCAAAAACCTCACCAGTTTCTCAGATGCAGACCTTTTTGGAAGCAAGAAACAGATGCAGGTGCAAGGCAAGCATGCCTTAGGGACCAAAAGCCAAAACCTCCTTCACTTGGTACTGCTCTGAAAGGCACCTCAGTGTCTCCCAGGTGCCTCAGTGTCTCCCCACATACCAGTGTCTAACAAGCACCAATCAAAAGCATTCCAAAAGATGCTTTATTTTCCACTCTAGCATTATCTCCTCACTGCATCTTAGCATGTAAGATCTGAAACTTACACATGCCACTGAGCCATATGAGGCTTTCACTTAGAGAATGGCAAAAAACCAAAATACTGCAGATGGAAAATGTAATTATGGAAGGCTGATTAATATTCCTAGCTTACTATTTTAGCATCAGAATAAAGGCTTGTTGTCTCTGGCTCTTTCATTGCCTCCAGAATAACATTTACCATATCTTCATCTTTCAGAAAGGAGCCAAACTCTGGGCCTGCTCCTTAGTCTGTATTAGCTGTACAAACTTTCTCCACTCCTTGGGTTGAAAAGCAGGCCAAAAAATGACTCAAGTGCTACAGAGCCCGTAGGCAGCTCATGCAGCAGAAATGCTTGCTATGCATTACTGTGTAAAAACACCTAGTCAATGCAGGAGGTATTGTTTCTGACACCTCAGAAGGGGAGGAGAAGACCTTATTTAGACACCATGGCTTGGAGACAGTGAGGCTCTGCTATGCCATGAGCAGCTCTCCCAGGGACAACCCCCTTGATGCTCAGCACAAAGTACTTCATGGGCAACACGCTGCATGTCCCCAAGGCAGGGGACTTTCTAAGGTGAGAACTACCCTGGAAAAAGCTGAAGCATGCCAGTGAGATGCAACGGGGTACCACAGCAGTGATGAGGAAACCCACCTCAGAAGTCATAAAGGTACCCATATGCTGCTCTCCTTGCATGGGGGGAATAGTTCCTGAGTTAACAGAAACTACTCTCTGTTTCTGGGGGTTTCATCCCCATGATACTCCATTAAACACTGCAGGATGCCAAAACTCCATGCAAAGAACATCCTCATCAGCAAGCTGCACTCCACTGCCGCCCCAGATGTCTGCAACCCTCACCCACCACAGTGGTGTTGAGCCTCACCACAACCCACGCCTGCCAGCCAGTCTGGGCCATCACTGAGGGACCACAAGGGAAATTAAGCAGTAAGTTCCCGTTTTGACTACGGGACCAAACACCCTAATGTCAATCAGCTGCCCTGAAATCTTGGCTTTTTTAACTCTGGACAAACAGAGCCTTTGCTCCTCATGGCTGTGATCAGAGGCAGCTGCTCTGGGACTGCCAAGGCAGCACAAGTCATGGCACAGCCGGTTCTCCTGCCTTGCACACCAGTCCCATGGACTTCCTTTCCCACATCAAAGCTCCAGTAATTAATTAACTGCTGTGGCTGCAGAAATTCGCTGTCATGACCTGCCACATCATGCCAACAGTCATGCATGTGCACATGGTCACCTTTGCTCACCCTTCCCAGAGGGTGCTCATTCCTGAATTTAGATGGTACCGGCATATAAATTAATCTTCTAAATTTAGAAGGGACCAGGCTGTGCATTCAAGAAGGACACTAAAAGATTTTGGTCCTTACCAACAGTCTGAGACTGGCACAAATATACAGGAAATATCTTGAAGGTCTCCCGCCTCCACCAACACTTCAGAAATGAGCCCTTGGAATACACACTGAAGAGCTGCTGCAGCATAGGAAAATATTGTCCTCTTTTGCAATAACATGGTGGAAGGGACTGCAAAAACCCACATGGTGAATGGCACAACTGAGTCACCACCCTGAGCCATCCCTGCTCTAACCATGGGAGCCACCCCTCCAAAACTGAGAAGCACTTTATACCCAGACAATTACTGGGAGCAGCACTGTAGTTGTGCCAACAACAATATCTGTGGGAAGATGACTGTTGGGTGGCATCAGATCCAATGGGGCAGGTTCAGCCCTGCCACGACCATGAAGCGCAGCGAAGCCAACCCAGGCAAGGAAAGATCTGGTTTCCCACTGTCTGCATCCCATCACTCCCACAGACCATGCCTATCTCCCAGCTCCCATAATTCAGACGCAGAAGAAAACATGCCACACCAAAAGGATTTTCAGCAAGGGTGAAGCAAACCCAAAGCAAACTGCAACAATAGGGGAAATAGCAAACAGAGCCATTCCTGGTGAGCAGGGAAGCTCAGACTCATGTCAGAGTGGAGCAAACACTTTCATTCATGACAAACTGGAGCAACCCAACTACTTGCTCCAGAAAGATCTTCAAGCAAGCATCTCCAAAAACCCTAAGGACATGGCTAACATGGCACCAAGCTAATGAACTCTGCTCCAGTTCTGCTGACAAAGAGGGAGAGCAGGCTATCAGCACCCAGAGGTGAGATCATCCCCCCACACACAAAGAGGGAAAGTATGAGCAGTAGGAACCAGCTCCAAGCCTCAACATGGGTCAACGGCTGCAGGATGTGTTTGACACAGCCTTGAGAAACACACTGAGCTGACGTGCAGTGCTGCTGCACACAAGTGGATGTGAATCTTAAAGGATTCTGTCTCGGGTGCTCAGCACCAAAAGACTAACTGTGTAATGAAATCTCAGCCCTAAATTTGCATTTGCAAAAGCTCCAGTTTTATCCCTTTAAACTAGAAAAAGCATTAACCTTTTCTCCTTTGCCTGTTTATCTTAAAAAGCACATGAAAACAAAAGCCTCTACTTTTCAAAGTGTTTTTCAGTTTCTCCAAGAAAAATTTAGTAGTTACTTGAAAGAAATGGTAAACTGAAGCTTTGCCTTGGTTCAAGAACAGAGCAGAAGAAATCCCCTCCTCCTCCTCCTCTTTTGCTTTGCTTTAAACCCCCAGAAATCAGAGCAACTCACCTTGCACACAGCAGCCTGCAAAATGGCATCGAAGCCGCCCTCTGGAGCATCTCGGTTGCGGGAAACCTTCTGTTTCTGGACTTCTTCATTGAAGCGGTCGACTTTATCCGTCAGGGACAGGAGGTGGCGGAAGCCAAAGGATGGGACACAGCTGGGGAACAGCTTGTAACTGCGGGAGGAACAGAGGAGTGGTCAACTGGGAGGAACCACATCTGCAGCCAAGAGCTGCAGAAGCTCACGGCTCTACCAGGTTGGTCTTCAAAATTCTGTTCAGAGGGTTGAAATATTTTCACAATGCTTCGTATTTTGGACACTTCAATTTCTGGCTATTTCTCTACAAAACCCTACAGTACAGCCTGTATTTTTTTGTTTCCCCTCAGGGGTTTTCAGAAGCTGAAGTTTGCAGAGACCCCACCAGGACTGAACATCTCTTTCCACATATGGTGTGAGCGGAGACACCGAGCACCAGCACACCCTGGGCAGTGCAGCTCTGCAGTTTCAGCACTCATAAAGTGGTTTTCACACTGGGAATCTGCAGCCAACTATGTGATCCACTGGTAGAGAGGCTGCATTTTGGCAGATCCACCCTTCCCAGCAGCCCAGGAGAGCCATGGGAGCCGTGTCCCACGCCTGCAGAAGCAGTGGGCTGGTGTCAAAGGGCAGGAGCATCACTGCCGAGAGCTGCCTTTCCCCTCTTCTGCAGTATGGATTTTCACTGTGTCATCCCGTTTTCTTGCCAGTACAAGCCAACCTACACCCACTGCACATCACCAGGCACCTGGCAACTGCCCAGTACGAGATACAATAATAATCAACACCAGCTCATGCTTCCTCCCACTCTCCCTGCAAGCTGGTGAGCAAATACCATCTCTGCTTCCCAGGGCGTCACCAGAGCAGAAAGGTAGGAGGGGCACCCTCAGGCAGAGAAATGTTTTGGCAGGCTACCAGGAAACCTTTTTTTTCCCATACAAAACCATGAGAAGGCAGTTTTGGTGCTCACCTGGAGAGCTCAGCAGAACAGCTCCTGTGGCGTGGGAAATTACTGTGTGTGTGCAGGGAAAAGGGATGGGAAGGGTTAAGAAGAACCGTGTTTAAAAAGGAGTTGGCCTGGCACTAATTCACTCTTATCTTCAAACACATAACCCAGAGTACAATTAAAAGCCTCTGCTGACACGACCCACTATGGGTAAGTTGCAAGAGGCTTTTTACACAAAGGAGTATTCAGGATTTACCATCACCGAGAACACATATCCCTCACAAGGGACTCCAGAGCAGGGATTTCCATCCCTGCAGCCACACATACACCTAACCACAGGGCAGGTCTCACTGCCCTGGGCTTCGTTGGCAATTAGAACCATCCCTTTTGATCCATGATCCATGTCCAGACTTGCACCCCACTCACACCCAGGGCAAGGCAAGGAGTTTGATACATCTGAAACCTCTGCACTGCAGGGTCTCAGCAAGCTGCCCTTAGCTCATCAGGATGCCGAGTCAGAAGCAGGGGTGATGGAGGAGACACAAGGGAAACAGGGCTGCACCCCACCCAGACCTGCAAGTCAGTCACCACCACAAGGAAGAGGAGGAGAGAGCCTGGACCAGGGGCAAAAAGCACCCACTGCAGCTCATGTTTACTTGCAGCTTTTCTTAGATGCTGAATGGTTTGTTTTGACACCAGAAATAGCTGCAAACAAAACCACACCTGACAGCCCACCTCACTGCACCAGTGAGCCACATGGCAGCAGCCAGAGCCCCCTCACAGAGCAGGCTGGGGAAGGAGATTCCACCAGAGAGCAGGGAGCCAGCACCCCTGGTTTGGATGAAGAGGAGACTCATGGCAACTGGAAGGGAGCACCTACCAAATGAGCTGTCATGGACAATCCTTCCTAAATGTTTTCCCAAGACCAGGCTGGCTTAAGGTAACCCATAGAAAGAAAAGCAACCACCTGGGTAAAGCTAAAAGAACATGCCGATAGCCTGATCATGGTGGGAAAAGCTGAGGTGACAGCTCTGGATGCTCTTGATAAAAGGTCATCACAAGTTTCAGGTATGCCTTGTTGCTGAGTTGTCCAGTTTCATCCTCTCCTCCTTTTGCATCCATCTCCTCCTGCATGTTTCACTCTGTTTCACTTGGCCGAAGCCATGTCACTCCAATTAAATCACACACCAGCCAAATAAAGTTTCCAAGATTTCTCCAGCTGGAGCCTGTCCCCAGCCTAAGGACAACATGAGCGGGTGTCAGAGACTGAGGATGACAGAGATGACTGAGAGGACCCTTCAGAGGCTATGCCAAATTTCTGGGAGAAGCACTACGAAGAGTGTGGTGTGCAGTGCCATTGTGGCAGAGCCACTTTCCTGGCTCGGTGTGGTCACTTTCACCTCATGATTAAAGCAAGAGTTTTCAGTGTTAAAATCTATTTGACTTTCCACTCTGGACAGAACTGGTGAAAAGAGAATTCGGATAATTTTTGTCTGGTCAGCAAGCAATGTGCAGTGAGATGCGAATGCTTGGTCAGTGCCAAAAGCTGGCCTAGAAACTCACAGCTGATGCAAGCTCTCTTTATCTGCCTCTCATACTTAGCGCATGCACAGAGCTTGGCATCCCTGCATGAGGTGATCTTACACTCTAAGTATCCACAAATGGCACAAATAAAAGGGTTATCCTCACTGCCCTTACATGACTAGGAAGCACCCACTTCACTCACCCACTGATGGATGAGGTGAAGATGGGGACAACAAAGGTGTCAGTGGTGACACCCTCCCAGGGGGGCACTTGCTGCTGTATCCATCCTTTGATTCCCACACCCAAACCTATCTGAGCCTGGACATCCTTCCCTACACCCAACTTCACTCTGGTAGAATCCTCAGTTCAATGGACTTGATCCTGACTCTGGTGTTTAAAAGGCAAACAAAAAGACTCTTGCAAAGACACGAGCAAAAAAAAAGGAAATAAAGGGACAAAGGCTCTGATATCACCACGAAGTAAATCACATCATTTGTGTCTTTTGTACCTGTCAGTTTGCCTTCCTTCTACAGCAATAAAGATGAAAAAACCTGCCCGCCACCTTCAAAACACTCTACAAGAACTGATTAATCAGCACTATGGGCCATCACAAATCTCAGTTCCTCCAAACAGTTTTGTTGAGAAGGATTTACATTGCCTTGGTCTCCTTATCTGTAAAATGCAGACAAAAAGCTTAATTGGTTTACTCAATGCCAAACTATGACTCAGAGGTAGGACCAGAAATCAGGAATTTCTGGCTCTGGCTCCTTTTCCTTAAAGCCTGTAAAAAAGTCTGCTATGTCTGCATCCATTTCAGGTACTTAAAAATAGCTTCAGGCTCCCTGGTACAACAGTTTCCCATGTCTAGATGCACAGATCTCCCAACAGCCACAGCAAAATTAGAAGCTGTCCTATTTTGAATTGCTGAAGTATCACAGCGACAGCCATGGCATCATCATTCCCAAAAGCCAGGGCTGAAGTGTGGTTCATTTTTTAAAGCAAAAAGGCACGTGAAGACTGCAGCCAGCCTCTGTGCAAACACAGGGCTTGCCCCTTCAGGGTGCACCCACCACTTACCCAATACAGGGATTGTTTTGGTATCTTGGTGCTGTGTAGGAGAAAGGAGAAATGTTCTTGTCCACGAAGGAGCCAAACCCCAGGCGGAAATTGCTCGTGAGCTTTCGCATCTCTTCAGCCAGCTTGGTCCCCAGATTGCGGATATTATCCAGGTCGTCGTTCATGGACAGGGAGAGATCCATCAGGTAGTAGAGGTCCACGGGATAGTCCTCCACTTGCCGCACCTGAACTCGGAACGAGGTCTGGTCACCTGCACACGCACAAGGGTTGAGCACGGTGAACAGGAAACTCCCAGCACGCATACAAATCCAGACTGCATGCTTTTTTTTTCCCCCCCTGCAGAGCAGACAGATCACTTTTCAAAAGAAGAGGGTGAGGGGAATAAGCTTTTCCAAATACATCCCTTAGGAGATTAACAGGTATTGACTTTGGGTCCTCTTAAGCTATGTAGTGTACTGGTTGGCAAGAAAAAGACATGGAGTGCGTGTCTCTGTTTTAGCTCTTTGGAGGGTGGGAAAGGGTCTCTCCATCTCATCTGAGAGAACATCTAAGGGAGGGATACATGAAAAACACTGTTGCCCTGGGCTGTGGTGCAGTCCAGGGATGTTTTCCTAGAAAATGGGAAAGAAAAGCAGAGTGAACCTTAAATGGGTATTTCATGGACTACTGAAACACTGCCCACACTTACTTGGGTACATTCTCAAAGCAAACCAGGAGCAGTCCAAGAAGTCCTGCACAAAAGAGAGAAGGAGGTAGAGCAGGAGAAGGAAGAGGATCAGGAGAAAATAGCCAACATGAGGTGAATGCAAGATGTCCTCTGAGCTGTGCAGGGAAGTCAAGGTGAAGCAGACACAGAAGAAGCACCTTTGAAAAGGAGCTCCCCCTCAAAAAAGAGCTGGAGAGATCAGGGTAAAAGGGAAGTGAATTGGGAAAAGAAAGTTGTTAAGGTCACCCAGGGAAGCACTGAGGCAGAGGTGAAATTTCCTGAAGTGAAGAACACAAGGGAAGGAGCTGACAAGGCTGAGTCACAGGCTGTGTAGATGTGAAGAGAAGCAGAGGAGAGCCTGTCCCTGACCTTCCCCTTTACCAGACTGATTTCACTAGAAATCTGGAAGGGGTGCCAGGGAAGGCCACCACAGCCAATGTCTATGCCTCAAAAAAGCTGAAGTGGCTTCAAAGTGAACTTTTCAACTTCACACCAGATGGACCTCAGTGGAGCCAGACAGCAGGTAGCAAAAGTTTGCCTTTCACTTTGCAGAGGGAGGGGTCTAAATAAAACCCCAACCTCACAAGCCAGGCTGGTTTGGAGATCCCATGTTCCCAGCTGCCACCTCGGCCCCTTTTCCCGTTCAGTGGGGTCTCAGCCCCAGGGAGTTGGATCCTTTCAAAACCAAGCTCCCACTGCTGCCCTCTCTCAGCCCTTCACAGCCAAGGCTGAACTTGGGGCAGTGACGGGTTCTGCAAAACACTTGTGGCTTCCCCTCTTCTTCCCCAGAAATGAAATTCACATTTTTTAGTATTGTGAAAACATTTCCCTAACCACTTTGTTGTTCTCCTCCTTGTGCCCAGCAGCACAGCTGCTCCCACTTACTTCCAGCCCAGCAGCAGCACCAGCATCCCAAAACTGCCATGCTGGCATTGCACAGCACAATGCCTGGCACCTGGGGTGGGCAGCACTGAGCTAGGGCTCCTCAAACAACAGCCTCCTTCTCTTTAAGCATTTCCCTGCAGCCTGCTACAATCCCACCTGGAAAAGGCAGGGCAGCAGGAGGCACTCAGTGCCAACACCCACATGTAGATACTGCCCAGCTGTAGGAAGCAGGAAGCTCATGCCATAAATATTCCTCCTTATTCTCCCCAGATTTCTTGTCCAGCAGGAGCAGGATTTTACCAGCACAGGGCTGGGATGTGGAGTGCAGCAGGTGCTCCAGGTGGGCCTCACATTGTACCTGGCATGCATTTTGGGGGGGAACAAAGGAGAACATAACTCATGTAGCACAAAACCTGTCAGCACTGATTCAGGGTAAAAGACTGTGATTGCAAGCTTGACTTTAATTCAGTGCTGCAAAAATGTGTTTAATCTGGGAAAATTCAATCCCATGCCCCTGCTTTTCATTCCTACATATTTTCCCACTGGAAGAGGGGATGTGTCCTCTGTATTTTGCAACATTTTCATGTCCAAAACACCGTTCTTCCTGCCAGAAAGGGTATTTGGAATGCTGCGATCAAACGTGCTTCTCTTAATAATTACAAATTTATTAGTCTCTGAGAAGCACCAAAACCAACAGGATCCTGTGGCTGGTTCTTCTTTCATTCCTAACGGCACAAACCAATTATGTCAGAGAAAATATCACTAATGTATGTAGATGTAAGTGCAAAAGAATTTATTATTCTCTGTGGACAGTATTACTCTCACACTTCTAGGGATAATCCAGCCCCCTCCTTCCTCACGTACTGTCGCCACCATCCTCTCCTTAGGGCTTTTACTGAAAAGTTTTAAACTCAGGGCTTAGTTCAGAAATTTTTCTTGGATACTATCACACAGAGGCAGTGCAGAAACTGGAAAAATTGATTTTGGTCAATTTAAGAACATAAATTCGACAATCATGCTTATCCAGCTTATTCCTGCTTGGTAAGGCTTATGGCTTGATGGCCAACACAGCTTGCATCTATTCATTTTTCAAGTCCTTTTACACTATTTCTATTTTGTTTAACTAGGACACGCTGCTTTATAGCTGGACTCAAGATTAAAAAGCAGTATTATAAAAACTAAATGCTCAATCCAAAAGCTACCCTGTAAGGACATCAATTTAAGGCCTTTGGAGTTTAGCTGAGGACACAGATTTGGGGATGTGACTTCTGCCACAGGATGATGAGATCAAACTGCCTGGGTGGGAATAGCAAACAATTGACAATCCACTCCCTTCTGCTTCTGCTTAGCCGTCTAAGAATAAAAGATCACCATTGCCACAGACCACCACATGAATTCATCTTTGAAATAGTACACCCCTCATGCCCAAAATTAAATCAACATTGTCTCCTTTTTGTCTTGGGTTCACAGGGTGAAACCTGTTTTCCCAAGCTCAAGGATTAATAGATAATTTAAACTGGGGCTGCTAACACAAGGGTTTAGGAAGTCATCAGCCCCAAGGTGAGGTGCTGCCCAACATCAAAAAGAGAGCAAAAATGTGAGATATTATTACAAACATCTAGGTTTGTCCCTCCTCCTGCAATGACTCTGATGCTCTGCAAGAGGAGCACAGGGAGGGGAGTTGCTGCAGGGGTCCTCAGGGTGATTCCTACAGCTCAGCCCAGACCTGGAGGGCTTCTCCATCACGAAGAACTGAGGATGGCCGTGAGCGTGGTCCCTGCAAGGGTGGCCAGAAGCAACACACCAGCCCCGTGCAGCTCAAGGTATCCAAGAGCACAGAGCCCAGGAAGCCACAGGGAGATGGATCCCCACACCCTGCCACCAGCTGGAGTGGTGGACACTGGATGGACAAAACTGCCGGGGATTAGGAAAGAGGAATTCGCTGAGCACCGGGCACTGCGCGTGGAGGCGGAGGCACAGGAGGTGAGAGGGGGAAGCTGAGCCAGCCCTTTCTGTCAGGAATTGCCTCAGGAAACAGCAGTAATAACTACTCCCTTTTGCTCCCTTTTCAGCACAACATTCAGTGGCAGAAGCCATGCATCCAGACGCATGTACAGTGGTGACTGCTCTCAGGTATCTGATTTTAAGGCTTTGAAGCAAATTATTTTAGATTTGAGGGTCTGACCGATGACAGCTAAGGAAGTTAGTTGAGAAACATGACAACTTCTAACTTTCACACCAAAAACAAAAACTCCTGCAGCAACTGGTAGGCTCTGGGAGAGCACTGGTAGCATGAACACCAGCTCAAACCCCTGTTTTTCTTGGGCAAAACATCAATATTTCACTTTTCTGTATGCTCGTGAGAGCTGTCACAAAACTGTAAGCCTTAGAAACCCACACCAATTGCTTATAATGAATCAAGCTTTTATATTTGCTTCTTATCTTTGCAATAAAGAGCTTTTTTCCCCTCTTCAGAAATGTCAGCTGCCAAATTTTTGCAAGAATTCTAAACCCACATTAAAGCCTCCCCCCACCATGCAAAAACTTTTGATAACAAGCATGCTCGCATGGCTCAGATGAGCCGTTCCCTTCTAATTTTTAATTAAAAGGAAGAGATTGAAGAAAAGTGATGGCTCAGGAGAATGAAAGAGGGACCTGGCTACAGTCCAAGGCCTGAGTCACAAGTTCAAATCTCCATCTTCTGCCTTGATCCCATAGCTCTTTTGCATACCGACAGAAAACAGATATGTGGGTTTGTTTCCAATTTATAGAAGGAGCTGTCTCAGTTCAGAGTCATGCCCCGGCCTCTTAGTGGAGAAACCAAAGTTATTTTAACTCCTTCCACGCAGTGATTCCATTTTTAAGCTGAGCAGGTTCCTTTTAAACACATGCAAGTGTTAAGACCATTATTGGTAGCAGCTGTGGGTGGGCTTTGACTGACTTTGCCCAACAGCAGTGTCCTCTCACAGAGGGCACGTGCCCCAGCCCCAAACCTGGTTGTGATGAACCACTGAAGGTCACAGGTATGGAAGGGGCCAGCAGCCACCTGCTTTAGTGGGCTACAAGGCCGCGAGCTACAACGTGCTCTTGGCATGTCCTGGCCTCCTTTTGTCCCTCCCCCCACACCCCACGGAGCCCTGAGCACTCACCAGGGCGAAGATTCAAGGCGACCTTCTGAGGCGTGATCTGCGTGACGTCCAGGTGGCTCTGGCCAGAGCCCTTGCTGCTCAGAGGGACGTTCTTCACCACGCTGATGCTGCTGCTGGGGTTCTCGATGGCTCCGGCACAGCCGTTTGCAATCAGGTTCTGCAGGAAGTCGCACCGGGATGTGATGGACTTTGTGCTGCCAAAATCCTGGGGGGTGAAGAACAGACAAAAAGGAAGTGGAGGGGAATACATCAATCCCACAGCAGGGGCTTTGCTTTGGCATGCTGGTACCTAACAACGAGGAGATGACAAGGAGAAGCTGGTGTCCTTTGGGATGACTGTACTTGGAAGGAGCCTGCACTGAGCCTTGAGCCTTTCAAAGGGATTGACCAAAAAAGGAAATTTTATGAGGATCTGAACACTGAATTTGCTCAGAGAGCACTGAAACAGAAAGTTAAGCCCGTGTTTTCAGCCCAGCCACAGCAGCAGCACCTGTTCCCAGCCCTGGCCACAAGAGAGCAAGGCAAAGTGCTTGGGTTTGCTGCAGGGACAGCTCACTGCCTTCCCTATTATTTTGTTCACATACATCGCCTCAAAGGAGCTTTGCAAAAGACAGAAGAAAGGACAAGGAGGTGGCACTGAAGGAAGCAGGACAAACCCACCAACCCAGAGAAGGCCAAGTAAAGATGGGAAGCTGAAGACAGGCTGGGTGGCTCCAGGGACCTGCACCCTCTTGCCTGGACGAGACACGGCACATCCCCACACAAGCACTGCGTGGAGAATAAGGGAGGTGGGAGAGACTTCCTGGGAGCTGGTTAAAATGCAGTCTGTGCCCACCACAGGCAGTTAGGCACAGGCAGCAAGGTGCAGGCAGTGGCTCACTCCCAAAGGATGGCCAGGAGTCTCCCAGCACCCATTCCAGAGCTCCAGCCCTTGCTGCGAGCCCTGTGCGTGGTGCACAAAGCAGCCTTGTGCAGGGCAGCACTCAGGAACAGCCAGGAACACAATGCACCCTTTTGCAAAGAGCCTGTTTGTTAGAATGCCTTTTTTTTTTTCTCCCTAAAAGTGCCAAAGGGAACAAGTCACATGCCCAAAACTTACTGGGATTTTCAATAGTCGATTCCTACTTATTTCTGCACTACAACAATAGAGACAACCCTCTTCAGCTCCAGGGCTGAGGGACTAGTACAACATGAAATAATGCAGAGAAGATGCTTGCAGCCATGCCACCCCCTCCTTCAGCTGTGCAGCCAAAACCAGTGTGGGGCTGAATAAACCTCACTGATTGCTGAAGCTCCAGCATGGCAGAGGACAGGAAAGACATCAAGGAGGGAGAGGCTCCTGACAGAACCTCGTGGGGTGATCTCCAGGGGTCCCTCAAGGACAGGCTTGGATACAGGGCCCTGGGAGACAGACAGAGGCTTCCAGCTGCATTTTTCTCACTACAAGGTCCAAACACTATTTGAAAAATGCAAGATTTGCATTCCAGCATCCAGCAGTGGGTCCAGCCAAGAAACCGACAACGGCACATCAGATGGATATGAACAGAAATTTCTTGGAACGCATCGTGTAAACAAATGAACTTCCAAAAAAAGGAGGACTGGGACTATTTAAATCATCTCCAGCATGACAAATAGAAATCAGAATCCCTCACAAAACTGAAAACAACGCCCAGCCTTTCAGAGCTGCACGTTTCAGGCAGCCTTGGAGAAAAGTTTCTCTGGGATGTGGTTTTACCCGAAATCAGCAAAAAGCTGGTGGGGTCCAGGTGTTCTCCTGAGCCTATCCACCCAGCAGCAGGGCACTCAGGGGCAGATGCTCTCCTGCTCTCCCAGCACCCGGACCACAGCTCCAGGTGAACACCTCTGCCAGCTCATTTCTGCTGCCACCTACTTGAAAAGACACTCCAACTGTGCAAAAAGCAACATGAACAGCCCAGGGGCACAGCTGGAACTTCTAGTTACTCTCAAGTAATTAACATTGGAGAAAAGCATCCAAATGGGACCATATTTAGGGCTGCTGACATAGCTGCAGCTTCTATCAGGTGTTTCCAAGCCTTCCCAGGGTCTGCTCCAAAGACTCCGAAGGAAGTCCAGGAGGTCGGGGGAAAGCCCCTACACAACTCATAGGTCGGCAGCACCTTTGCACTCCGCCAGTCCCCAGGTCCCCCTTGTTTGACTCAGCTATTTTCTCTAAACTTTACTCTAAAATGGATCCAGAGGACTTGCCAAAGGGCAGCAATTGCTAAGCTGCAGATTCAATCAAATCTAACTATTTTCTTGTTCACTGACAAGCCGTATTACCGGAGGTGGAAGAAAATACCCACCCCTCAGGGGTACAAATGCCTGCAGGCAGGGTGGTGCCCCTCAGCACCTAGGGGCGCAGGACTGACCCCTACTTCTGCTTGACTTCTTAGCCAGGCAGAGTAACACTGAGCAGGAGGGTGGTGGTGGCCTTGGGAAAGTCCCAGCAATCACCACTGCACTCTGCAAACACACACCCAACCTGCAGCCATAGGTCAAAACCCAAAGCCAGAACTGGGGCTACCAGGTACCACCCAACTCTAGTGCAAGGTTTTCTGTGACAGACGAAATCAAGGCTCATGGAGGTTCAGTTAAAGGGAAAAAGGATGAGCAGATCTGGGGAATAAAGGGCATTGCACAGGCCCAGACAGCTCACGAGGAGCCACACCAAAAGGCAGCCCTACAGCAGCTCAGATGCAGCACGCTGGTTCAAGCCCCAATTTTCCCCAAGCAGGGAACATCCTGCGGTTAGTTAAGCAATTCAGTGTGCCCACACACCTGCCAACCGTCTGCCCGCAGGCTTGCTTGGGCAAGAAATGCAGCAGATGCCCCTCACAAGCAGGAACCACCCCAAACATTGCTCCGTGCCACAGAGGAGCCCTGGCCGGGAAGGTCCCGCAGCCCCTGTCCGTAGCTCCGGCTGCTCCAGCCCCCCGGGCAGTCGCGGTCCGGCCTCGGCGCTAACGAGCTCACAAAGGCGAATGCACACAGGCAGGCAGAATGAATGGGGACAACAGCGTGACAATTACATGCTCATCAGTTTGACAGTTTTAAGACAAATTGCTTGGTTCATGCTATAAAAATGGAGAATAGCACTCACTGTATCTAATATCTAATTCCTGACTAGGCATGTCCCTACCATTTTTTGCTTTAATCAGTGCAGTTCTGCATTAATTCAGTCTGAAATACGCCTGCTTTCCCCATTTAAAAAAAAACCAAACCTTGACATGTTTCATTTAGGAATATCCTTCATTTTCTTCCCTCATTCTCTAGGCATACATTTCTGAGATGGGAGAGGATGGGGTAAAAGCACCTGCTGGAAAACAGAGGGTGCCATTGGGGAAATTTCGGTTCACTTACTCAAAAAGGACATTTCAGTTTAAATAATGTGTATCTCTAGTTTGCATGTACACACGGAAGTGCATCCACATAGGTAATGGATAGGTGAACACAGTTCATCCACCTAACAAACACATCTAACAAACAAGAGGAGCCTCTGCACACTGGTACACTGCTCCCCAAAGCAGCAAAAAAGAAAACGTAATGTTGAAATTTCCCCTCCCATACCGGTACTCCCAAATGCTCTTTTGAACTGCTTCCCCCCCTGCAATGATCCCAGGTAGGTTCATCAGGATCACAACCCCCACCTGTCTATCACACCTGCCCTGGCAGCTCAGAGGACAGCACTGAAGTCACCTCCAGAGCTCCCTGTTCTCCCCAGCAAACCCAACAAGTCCCGCTCTGGCTGGGCAACCAGGTGCCGCTGCAAAGAATTCAACAAGCATCCTCCTCTCCCCACACAGGGAAACCAGGCTGCCACAGAGATCACAGCAACCCCACAGGCCAGTGTGCAGTTTCCAGTCACTTCATCAGCACCACATCAGCAGTTTCTTGTCATTTCCAGCTTCTCCTGGACCTTGCAGATTGCTCAGATTCCAGCGTGGATGGAAAGGCTGCAGCAGTCTCCACCACCCAAGAGTCATTCTCCCTCAGAGAGCCCTGTTTCAATGCATGCTCAGGTGATGGTTAAGGCTACATATTCACACCTCCTCTTCTAAGAGCCACTGAAATCACCTCCTTTAAGGCCTGCCTTTCAAGGTATTCTTCCATGAGCCAACAGAATCGATGTCTGCTGCCAGATTTCCAAGAGCCCAAAGGCTTGTGGTTATCTGAGCAGCCCCTGGAGGCTCTAGGGCTGCTGCACACCAGAAGCTGCTATCATCAGTTCATCCATCATCACCCCTTTGGATGGGAACAGAGATGCTGGACACAAGCAGAAGTGAAAAGAAGTCCAACCAAGCCAGGGGACATGATGCACCTTGTACCAACAGGTTAGGAGGTGGCAGTCATAAAGTGAGAGCACCTTGGCTGCTCTGCTGTAAGATCTATCTGTACACATCCCCTTACCCCCAATTCAAGGCAATGTAAGCTCCAGGAGCCTTATCCCTCCTGGGAAACTATGGGGATAGGGCTCCCAAACAAACTGGTATGGTGGTACCACCAAGTGATATTATTCCCCAATGGAAATACAAGAAGGTATAAATATATAGGAAAATCAATCATATATATAACTACAATTTGTATAGTTATATATACATATATATGTGTATATATTAAAAAAACATAGACATTTCTACACTTACTGTATACATAATATACAGAATTATAGATAGAATTATACTGTATGACTGATGGACTTCTACTATATATATATTTCCTGACAAAACTATTAATTGTTGCCTACAAAGTCAATAAAAGCTGGCCCAGTTTGCTCCCAAACCTGTGAAGTAAATGCAAAGGGAGCACAAAGCACACACAGATCAGCTGACTGAGGTTCTACCACAACACAACTGCCATCAGTGGAACCCACTCCAGCATCTTACCCCTGATATACAAACAGCAGCAGAGCTGTAAAATCTGACTGGTATATGTGCACCCAGGCAACACAGATAGCAAATGGCAGCTAATGGAAAAAGCTAAGGAGAACTTATTAACAGCTATTTAATAAATTTAATAACCTGACTAGACTGCAGCACAGGGAAGGGGAATAAGGTGGTGAAACGACTATGAAAAGAAAGCGGATATTATAGAGTTTTTAATATTACTTTAAAACTTTTTGAAGTTGAAAAACTCCAGGTATCTTTTGAAATCCCATTACCTCACCTGGTGATCTCACCTAGAGAAAGAGTTAGTTTCAAACAGTACATTCTAAAAATAAATAAATAAATACAGAATTAGAATAAGAACTTGCTAGATTTTAGCCTGTAGCATGTAATGGGAACAGCAGCTTTTAAACACGTAGCTCTTGGCACAAATCACCTTGAACTGTGTAGTTTTAAATAGCTGCTGCAGGCTATAGGGTCAGGAAGTATTACAGGACTTCCCTGTAAACACCCATCTTCCTCCTTGGCCCCTCCATTCCAGTTAGGAATTTTCTTTTTTTTTTTTCTGGTAACTGTCCTGTTTGCATGATAAGAGTCAGGTTGCCAGTCCCATTAGTACAATCAGTGGTCACAGTGACCACCAGATAAACATTTCCACTAGCAGCATTTTGCAGAAAGTTGTCTTTTGATGCCAAGTAAGAGAAAAACAACAAAAAAAAAGCACAAGCTATTGGGTACCCATAGCTTAATAGCCGGTGTTCCTGGATCCAGCCTCACCACCACAGATTAGCTGGCTGGAAGAGGAGCTCTTACAGCTGTTTACAAGATGTCTCAGAAGCAAGATCTATTGCTTCACCCTTTCCCTTCTGCACACCCTTTCCAGCACAGCAATTGCCTTGCTGGAAAAAAACACCCCATGAAAGCTACTACACCATCAGGCAGTGCGGTGTTTGCAGCATTACAAGGTTTTCCTTGGAGAGCTGCAACTGTGCCTAGGAGTGAAAAATCCAGTGAAATAGACCTGGAGAGCCAGTGGCTGGGCTACCCCCCAAGACCCAGCCAACCCAGGGGCATGGGAAGCCACCTTTGCCCCTCATCCATCTCCATCCCCAACCCCATCCTGTGCCCTGGAGCTGCAGCTGCCCCAGGGAGCCCTGGCAGGAGGAGGGATGGGACCAGCAGAGGGGGCAGCCCCTGCATCCTCAGCTCAGCAACACCAGCTGCAGCTGGAAGGTGAAGTGAGTGCTCAAAAGGGGACAGGGATGGCCACACTAGAGGAATAAGGGTCAGCAAGGAACAGAACAGCATCGCCACTGGCCATGCCCTTCGAGAGGTTCAAGATCATCCCCTGCTCTGGGTTCTCACATCCCAAACCTGGTTCCTGACACAGCAGCTGTGCCTGCAAGGCATGGTTTTTCCATGCATCTGAAAGCATCCAAAAGTCTCTCTTGAACACTTAGGACAGGCACTAAGCAGGCAACTGCTTTGTATGCATCAGACATTATCAGGTCTTTCACACACCTTGTTCTCTAGAAACTGTAAGTCTACTTGATAAGACATATATTGGATTATATATATAAATCTAAACTCATGAGCAGCCCCTAGGGAGCTGGGGGAGGTATTTGCAATTCCTCACAAAGAAGGAGGCGCAATTGAATAAGGGTGAGCAGCTTCAGCATCAACACAAGGATGCATTTTCCCTCTGAAGTGCTCAGTTACTCTGTGCAACTCATGGCACCGATGCCAGAAGCATGGGTCACCCCCCTCAAAATGACACAATAGATTCAGAAAGGAGAATTATCTTTGTTACAGACAAAGAGCCCAGGCCAGGCCAGGCCACGCAACAAGGGACACGTAGCAGGACACGAGTCAGAGGCTTGGGGCTATTTAGGGAGAGAGCTTTGGAGCAAGGCTCCCTGCACCACAGAGCCCATGCAGGGATCCAGCATCCACCGAAAACAAGAAGGTGATTGAAGGGACAGAGGGACTGAAGGAACAGTGCTGCTCTGTTGAGGGTGCATGGGGGCCAGTGGGGTCAAACACTTATTTCCTATGATGTCGAAGAGCTGAGGAGTCACATACACCCAAAATACACTCAGCATGGAGCACCCGCTGCCCTCAGCCCCCTCTTCCAGCACGGGACCGAGTCAGGAACAGGCAAGGTGAGAAAAGAGCTCCCTTCCAGCCTTACAGGAAGCATGCAGGACAAACGAGGTGTGCCCACCTACCTCCTTGGAGCACCAGGCACACTTGGGATGGATGAGGAGACACTCTTCACAGGACGTGGCGCTTCCACTGGTGCACAGATTGAGACCTTCAGCAAGAGAGAACAGGATGGGCTGAATGGTTATTTCACTCCAAAACAGTGTTTAGGGGTGCTCTGAGACATTCTTAATGCTAAATGTACTGTAAGTTCAAACGAGCAAATAATCTCCTAGGAGCCTAAAAGGCAGGAGAAGCTGTAAATCTTTCTTCACTTGCGAGGGGGTCTTGTTTTCTTTTCCTTCCCCAAGGTAAATGAAAAGGACAGAAACTTGCTTTGGGGTGCTGAAAACCTCTAAAATATGACAGAATCTGGTGATTTTTCTTCACTCTTTTTCAATGATTTCTGGTTAATCAAAGAGTCCAGCTGCTCATCATCCTAATGAAGTATTTCCATTGCTGTGGACAGAATGCAATAACTGTTTGACCAGCCTGAAACATGGAGCTGGCTGTCCAAAAGAACCTAAGATGCTGACTTTTAAAGTCACATCTTTAGGCATATCTTCTCATTTTTTCTAGCTGAATATATGGGTGCGCCTCTTCCCAAAATTTTCATATTAAAGCACTCTTGAAACATATCCATCTCCCCTTTCCACACAGGTGATTTTCACAGTGGACTTATGTTACAGTAAATTACTTTTATTTTACTACGAGAGACATTTCCACAGGATATCCAGGTTAAGCCTTGCAGTGTGTTTGCACTGGGACATGTCCAAGGCAGCAGGGGTGGAAGACACCGAGGGCTCTCCCTGCCTGTGATCCCAGCAGGAGCATCAGCCAAGCCGATGCTCTTTGCTCCTGGACTGCTGGTGTCCGGCAGCACAAGGGGTATTGAGCAAGTTTCACTTACAAAATCCACAGTTTGGGCTTTGGGCTTTAAAAATGAAGTGGAACCACACAGGTAAAGCCGAAGTAGCCATCAATGGTATGGGCTTTGAATGCAGCAGCTTGTTCAAGCCTGCCTGTGGTTGTGAATGTGCCCTTGGATACCGCTGATGGCCCAGCTTCCCCGGGTGCAGCTATTAACTTCCACTGTCAATAAATGATTAAAGAGATCTTCAACCGAGGTTTCAGCACAGAGGCTGCACACTCCAAACGAAACGCCTCAGGCTTGAACTCCCAGTCTGCTATTTTTTCCAACCCAAATGTCAATAAAAGCATTGTCAAGCCCCTATTTTCAGCCAGTTGCATCTGCAGATGCCAGCGCACCACGCTGCTACTGGGTGCAATCTGCAGATTCCGCAGACTTGCCAATAGCTGCTGAAGGGCCACATGGAGTTTTCTCCTGTCCCAAGAACTTTATGCCATGAGAGCTTTGGAAGAAGGATTTTTGCTGTATCCCCCATGAATACTGCACAGAGAAATGAAAAGCAGTGGCTGCCTGGGTCGCTCCCATAAGGGGCTGGGCTGTGAGCACAGGAAGCAGTGAATCAAGCTGGACAGCTGGAGGAAAACCTAGCATGCCCTGGACTAGAAACAAAAAGAGGATAAGTAGTCCTGTCAGTCATCCTCGGTCATTGCAGAGGCCTGACTGTGCCCGAGCCCTGCACTGACGGGTCTCTGCTGCCCGCAAGGTGGTTAACTCTGACCCCAGAGAGCCAAGCCCTGCACTCTCTCTATGGCTCTCATTCAAACAGGCTCCTTGGGCTCATTCATACCAAACAAGAGCCTTCTTAAGAGCGTGGGGTTTTTTTTTCCTTCTGGCTGTTACCGCATACCCAGGCGTTTCATTCCTTGTTCGCATTCAGAAGTTATATTCCAGCTCCTGGATATTGCAAGAGCTCAAAACAGAAATAGGTAGTATAAAGCAAAATGTAACTTGTTCAACTGAGTTAAAATTTAGACAGCAATTAACACTTGCATTTGCAAACCCCAGAACATGGCCCAAAGCCTCTCCTTGAGAGCTGCTGCTCTGGCAGCCGTGCACAGGGTAACCCAGCAAAAATAATGGGCTTTATACAGCAAATACTTGCATTCATACCCTGGCTACCCAGGCCTGGCTCTCCCACAGCTTCACTTGCCCATCCGCATGGAAATATTTACCTCCATTCCCAACTGCTGGATTTTTGAGAGTTTACTTAGTCACAGTAATAGCTGACTGAAAAGCAAGGTCTCCTCCTTCCACTGCATGCCATGACCAAAGCAGCCCACGCTCCTGTGGCCAGCCATGGGGTGACATTCCTCCCAGTGGCAGCTTTTGAAGTTTCCAAGTATGCTTTTCTTTCCACTCCGTAGCAACACTAAACCATTTCCAGCATTGTTGTGAAAACAGAGCTTTGTGAAACCCTCCAATTTTAGACTGAAACCTGAGCTTTTCGAGCTGGAGCAGAAACACGCAGGATTTTCCAGATGCAAGTCTTTGCTGTGCTTGATTCAGTGCAGTCTTTCCTGAATCAGGCAGAGGAAGGACCTGATGATGCTCATGGCAGTCCAGATCCTTGCAGATGCTGGGGCAAGTCACCCAGTGAGACTGGAAGGAACTCCGTCTGCTCTTTGACTGTGATAAAATTAATGAAACCACTCCTGAAAAATCAACTAAACTTCTTATAATGTGGAAAATTCCATCCAGGATTTAGCTGGTATTACTCTGGAGGTAAATAATCCACCCCCCTGGATTGCTGAGCTGCACAGCCCACATACAGTCCTTCACACTGATGCCACTGAGTCTTACGCCCTGTGCTCTATTTATTTTGCACAGTAGTGTCCAGCAAGCACAAAGAACATCTCCAAATGACATCCTTCCCTTGGACTGAGCTGCAGGAGAGCCCAAAAAAGCAGAGGAAGACAGTGTATCCCACCAGACTGTGGAGATTTTAATACATCAAACTACAGATGCAGAGCCAGATAGGAAACTCTTATGAAAGGTACTCAGCAAATTTACTCATAAAGATGCTCCAGGCAATCACACCTCATTTTAAACCTGCTCTGCAAGAAATCCTAGTTTGGGCAGCTCCTCAAACGGAGGTGAATGTACTGGCTTGCTTAGGGAAGACAGAGAAGAGGGAAAAAAAAAAAAGAGATGCACTTTATACAGCTAAGCATGAAGAAAGAGCATTTTACCTGTGCTTGCAATAAGCATTCTAAGAGACTTGTGCCTGAGATGGTCTGCTGCAATACTGAACCATCAATTTCATGGATCAGACACACACATACAAAAAGTTAAGAAAACCTCTTCTGAGCTTTTTCAGTCATGTGCCACAGCACTCTGCAAGATGAGCCTCTTCTTAAGATCACTCATTAAAATATCAAGCACTGAGAGTAAGTACTGGAATGGTAAACTTCGGCATTTTGTGGGCACCCTTCTCATAAAAAAGTTTCCCCAAGCGCTCAGAGAGGAGAGAAACCCCATCTCCAGAACTGCTGGAGCGGAGTTACAAACTGCACTGCAGTTCATCTGTGTGTGTGGAAACCGTGACAGCATCCCCATGGGGGACAAGGACCTCTCTCTCTGGGTGCCACGCAGAGATGGATGGGTGGTGGATGATACAAGGTGCGAGTGGGGAACGATACAAGGTGCGAGCGTGGAGACCAGTCACCGGCAGGGCGACAGCCTGTGTGTGGCTTTCTGCTGCTGCTCCTCATCCCATCGATTAACACACAGCGCTCAGGCAAACATCCCGGGGAAGTGCTTATCCCTGAACAGAAGTGGCTGCAGCCGCTTCCACTAGGAATATATATAGAGCGAGGTGTATAAATAGCAGTTCCGTGCTTTTTAAGGCGAAGGTGTAACACCCCGCGGATGCGGTCCGTGCTCCGCAGCGCTGCCGGAGCGCGGGTCCCCGCCGCCCGCAACCGGGGCACGGCGGGAGGAGGCCGGGGCGCAGCGCTGTGCCGGGGCCGGCGGGGATGCACGGAGAGCCCCGGCAGCGGCCACCCCCGGGCACGGGGACAGCGGGGACAGCGGGGATCCGCGTCCCG
>VZRS01010088.1:669162-741804 GCA_013398055.1 Ifrita kowaldi | reverse complement strand
CGGGACGGGACGGGACGGGACGGGGCGGGCGTGCGGGTCCCCGTGTCCGTGCGCCTGTGTACCCCTCCGCGTGTCCGCGGGTCTGTGCGTGTGCCTGTCCCGCTCCCGAGGGTGCGCTGCCGCCTCCCCGCCCCGCCGCCCCGCGCAGGGAGGCGTAGCCCCGTCCGCTGCAGGCGCGGAGCGGGACCCGCGGGCACGGCCGGGCCCTCGCACACGGGACACGCACCCACGGACAGGCACAGGCTGCCGCTGCAGATGCGCATACACCCGGACAGACAGCCACAGGCAGACGCACGGCGTGCGCGGACACACGGGCACGGGCACAGATGCACCCACAGAATGTGCACACGAAGAATGCGAGCCACCCTCTCCGCTCACAGCAGGGCTTGCACTCATTCCCCACGGGTCAACGCCTGCTCTTACGTGGCATTTTCCTGCTTCAGGGATTTTCTCCGTGCAAACAGACTGTGTCCATTTAATGAAGGGCTCTGAGCCAGGGTGCCCGGGCAGCGCTGCATCGCTGCCTGACGGCTTCTTGGCACGCTCCACGCCCTCACCGCTTGGGACATCAACACTTCAGATCGAAAGGAAGCATCGGGTTTATGATCGTATTTGCGTTGCTGGAGAGCTTTCTGTATTCTTCTGCTTTTAAAATAAATCATAAATCATCCCTAGAGCTGATCATTGATTTTAAAAGCAATTTGTAGTTACAGGTAACTTACCCCTGACCTGCAGACCTTCATGATACCCTCGTGTCTACTAGATCTCACCATCAGATTTTGCTTAAAACACGTATGTTGTGTTGCTGTTCTCAGGCAGAAGTGATTAACCGTGATGCCACCTGCCAAAATTTGCCCTTGCTTGCACTGATTTCCAGCGCTGCTTTCACAAACCTCGCTGATTTCTTCAACCTCTTCATACCCCCGGGATAAACCAGGTTTGGGTTTAAAGTGACTATTTGTTGTTTCAGGAAATACACACCTACAAAAGTTGTAACATTTTAACTGTCCCGCTGCTGCTAAATCAAACCACGTCCTGGTGTGGCTGTGGGAGCATCACAGCCATACTGCTTGCAACCAGTGCAAAAATATCACTAAATGCCTCATCAAAACCGCTGCCATGGTACGAGTGTGGTGTGTGCGACAGTAGGCAGTAACCTACAAGCTGCCCTCGAGCTGTTGGCTGTGCGTGGGGAAAGAGCATCAGCCCTCCTTGTTATCCCAAACACATAATAAGGTGTATGCTGTCACCCTTTGTTAATAATAAAATTAATACTGACCATGTCAGGCTGACCTGGAAATGCAAGATGTGGTATGAAGAGACTTTGAAGCAGGTTGTTCCTCTGTGGCATATTTTTAATATTCCTGTGAAGAAAAAAAAAAATTAAATGCAGATCCTGCACTTGCAAGAGATAAAGTACCCAGTATGAGCCTTACTGCCCAGAGGAGCCTTGTGTAGAGCTAGAAAACCCTTCTTGGATCTTCTGGCCATGCCCAAGTACCCCAAGACATAACTATAACTACAAATATCCATGAATAGACTCATGTTTGAGAGCTTTAAACTATTCCTGGTTGTAGGAGCAGGGAGACCCTCATCCCCAAGTCTTGCCATGCTGCCCCGGGAGCACTGGGTGAAGGAGCAGATGCACAGGGTCAAGGGGGAAAAAGGAAAAGCAGGGGCATGGGGTAAAGAAACTCCTCAGAGGGAAGGAAACCACTTTCTGAGATTGAACTGTGGCATCTCAAGGAGCAGGAAAGAGGGCTTGAGGAAGCGGGCAGTACCTTCAGAAGGAATGTACTGTGGCAGGACCAGAGCCAGGCGAGGCGTAGGAGCTCGCCAGTCCCCGGTTATATTTAGCTGGGCTCAGCTGAGGCCGAGCTCTTGCTTTCCGCAGGCGCTGGGCACCGGCACAAACTCCTGGTGCCCACCTTGCCCAGGCTGTCCTCATCCCACAGCCCCCATGAAAAACCCCCACGAGAAGGGGGAAGGTCAGGAGCTGCTGCTATGCATTTTTTGAGCATTAAGATGTTGTCAGTGCTCAGCATCTGCTATCAGTCGTCGTGTTTTTCAAGCCAAACCCTTTAAAGGTCCCACAGAGTCGCAGGCGGTTTATCTTACCCCAGTATAACACCACTGACCAACAGACCACAGCGTGCTGTGTACAGGGAAAGGCCCCTGGAGCCGCAGGGGAGGATGCGCTGTGGCTTCCCTGATGAGAAGAGTGTTAATACCCTTCTCTGAAGCTGGTGCTCTTCTCCTGCCCCACATGCAGCAGCAAAAGGATGAAGTTGCACAAATGGCCAAACAAGCAGCTGTAACACCAAGAGGGGAATTTGTGGTGGTTGAACATGAGGTGGGCAGCTTGGCCCCAGAGCAAGCAAGCAGTCTTGTGTCCTTCAGGCTGGCCTTAGACCAAGAAATGAGGCATGAGCAGTAGTAATATGTGGCCTGAAATTAGGTGCATAAAGAAGGTGTTGGCATGAATCCTTCCTGCTTGCTGGTGACAAGGGTGCTAGACCAATGTGTCCTGGCTGTTTTTCTGGAGTCAGGGATGGGGTGGCAGTAGACGCCCCCAAAAAAGTTTGCCTTCATGTATGAAACCAGATAACCCCTTGATCTTCCTCCTGGAATTCCCTTATTTTCTCAATAAGGGATTGAGAAAAAAAAGCTTTTAGTGCTATGCCATGTCTTAACAAGATAATTATATACTCAGTAGAAGGTGAGTTTGAGGCAGCACCAAGATTTCGGGATGAGAACTGAAAAAAGGGCTTTGTGTCCTCGGGATCATGACAGGACAACCTACAACAAAGTCTCCAGGAACAGCCCTGTCCAGGATGTCCAGGAGATGTCCAGGAACAGCCATCACCACTGCCTGGGTCTTTTCTCTCTTGACCATCATGTCTCCTGTCTACAAAATGCCATTCCTGAGGATCATGTAGCCCATGAGACTGAGATCACTCAGGCTTCTCCAAGTACTTATACATCACAGAGGCCCTTGGACTTGGGTTTTCAGTATCATTGCACACTTCTGATGTAACAGAGAGAGTAAAATCCCCATCTGGAAAGGTGTGATCTCTATGTTCACTTTCTTATCACTTACATTTTAACCTGTGGTTAAAGTATGACATAAATCCAGGGTATCTGACCTGGGCGTGGACTTGAAAGTGATGTAATTGTAAGTTGGTTCTTTGGCTCTTTTATCATCAGTTAAAACTAATAAAATCATTTATCTGAGATACTACGGGTGTTCTACAGATAGGTTTTCATTGCTGTATCTTCCTTGAGGCAGAAAGGGTGGATAAAAGCATCTGAGTCACATCTAGATGTCTGCCATGGCACTGAAGAGGTTCTGGATTTTCAGTTGTGACCCTTTCCTCTCTCTGCACCAGTCTGAGCCACTCCCAGGCCCTTGCACAAAGCCACAGCCGGTTTCAGGGTGAAGCTCCACCTCTGCCTTAGTGTTTCACAAAGTACTGCCACTCTCCAGCAGCAAAATCCTGGGACATCTCTGACTTTCTCCCGTTTCTAGACTCTGTGGCATAAGTTTAGGTTTGCTACTTCCTAGCAGCTCCAGCTGGAAGAAACATCATCTGTCTGGATGTCACTCATTGCAGACACATTATCAGGTGTAACTCGTTCAACCACCATATTTTCAGTGAGTTTAGGATCCCAGGCAGAGCTCTCTAGTGTGCAAGAAAGACCAGCTAAGACATCTAAGATTACCTGTTTCCAGAAGTCAGATGGCTGGAGGAATAATCCAGGTGCAGCCCGGTCTCAGGCACCACTGGTGCACGGCAGGTCCTGAACATCCCTCAGTCCTTTGGTCCAAGCAACTCTCCATGCAACAAAGGATGGCCAAACTGGAATTCCGATGGTGAAAAAGCTGGGCTGATTTATGGTTTTAATAAAAAGGAGTTTTAGGACAACGGGGGTCAAACTTGGGTGTAGGATAAGGGATGTGAAATAAAAGGCAAACTCCTTTGAACCTTGGAAACCTGCACCATGTTACAAACAGTTCTTGTTTTAGGAAAACATTTCCTTTTCCTTTCCAGGTCCTCACTGTGCTGTTTGCCAGCTCCTCCCGGCTGTGCCATGATGGGAAATAGGGTGGAACAGAAACATAAGCTGTGGGCACCGTGCAGCTTTGCCATCCCCACGCTGCCTCCTCACACAAGTGAGCCCACAGACCAGGCTGCTGGGGTTTCCACTGCCATGGAAAAAGTTTGTCTCCTGCTTTTTCCAAGGAAGCTATAAAAAAAATACAATTCACACAAAATCCTTGTCAGTAATAGGCAACTACCGCATGCCAAAAATTACAATCATAAATTTAATCCTATTTCTATTCTCTGGCTAAAGATGCAGCACATGTTGCTGCTGCCTGCCATAAAAATAGATATTTTTACCATCTAAGGACCAACCTCTGTTCTCAGATACTCAAGAGCAACACTACTCCCAAACAACTCCTGACCTGCTGAAGAGCAGCACTGCAACACTTCTGGGAAGCAGAGAATGACACCTAAGTCATTTTGCCAAGTTTTGACCCACTAATAGATGAAAAAAAGGCAGAGTTCAGAATAAATCTCTGAGCTAGTCCATGCCTGAAGCTGCTGGGCTGGAAAGTGAGGGAGATATAAGGGGGAGACTTTCCTCATGTCTCTATGGTACAAGAAGTTGAGACAGGGATGATGAAGCCAGACCAAACCTGGCCAAGTTTTGGTGTCCCTACAGTTTTTGGAGCAGGCTAGGAGGCACTTGGCTGCCTGAGGGGCTGTTTACAGGAGGGGCTTACTGATGTGCTGGACGGAAAAGGGTGATGGATACCTCCAGCCGTAAGCCACCCCAAAAAGTATGCCCCAATCCCCAGAGTTAAGTAATGCGCCCTCAGAGCGGTGGGCGTGGGGATGCACAAAGCTGGGACGCGGGAGAGGGTTAAAAATCAGCCGCTCCACAGAAACCTGCCTGTGAATCTGTTAATGGTTAGCCCCAAGAAGAGCGTGCTCATTAGAAGGTTTTGCCTTTGGGGTGCCTTATCTTGCAACTGCAAAGAGCCAGCTCCATCTTGTGGCCAGGGACTCTGCCCGGTGGCACAGAGCAGGGAGCGGGAGGAGGGTTTGACAGCCCGAGGGTCCGTCCCCACCACCCTGCACGGCGTGTTGAGAAATATGCTGTCTTCCTGCACATCTTGCCTCACATAAACCGGTCCCACTTTGGTTAGCACTCCGGGAGAGCCGCAAAAGCCGGGAGTAAATGCTGGATGCATCTAGCAGAGGGTTTCTTATGACCGGAGAGCCCAAAGAGATTCCCTTTGTATGCCTGCATGCAGGGGAAGCATCATTAAATATGATTTAAAATGTCAGCAGGTAGAGCCAGCTAGGCTTGGCTCCACTCGGATCTCTGGCAAAATTCCCACTGAATGGAGTAAAATCTCCAGTCCTAAGCACCTGGGTGAGCACAGTGCTCTGGAGGTACAAACGGGTTTCCAAGGAATTCACCTGGATCTGTGCAGTTTGGACCCCACAACGCCCCATGCAGCTTTTTCAAATCACAGCTGACACCTGGCTATTTAATCACTATCTGAAATAAATCACTGGACTCTGGTTTTCTTGTTAATTTTTCTGGCAAGTGGGTTTTGCCCAGCATGAGCTTGCTGCAGAATCTGTTCACACCAATCTTGGAAGGACAAAACAGTTGAGAAATGCTAAAGAGTCTACAAGGAAAGATCTCGCTTTGAAAAGAATAATAATGTACTGTTACACATGTGCAACACAAGCCCTGTTTCATTTATAGGAATGATATACAGGCCCAGGTCCACAATTCCTCCCCAGAGACCCCTATTCCCATTAATGTCAGTACAAGTTAGGCACTGAAATACCTGCCTGGACTTGACCCCTGTTTCTCACCAATTTAAACATTCCTCTGCTTGAGAGGGGATTAGGAACCTTAGCACTATAATGACCTCTTGAATTCATTGACTGTTCCAGATATGAAACATTTCTTCTTTTAACTTTTGGCTGATTTACCCTATAAAAGATCTCTGTGGATAAAAAAACTTGAGAGAAAGCCTTTTTTTCCCCCAAAGTCTCATTTATGCAGCAGACTTTCTTTCTCCAGCTACATCCAGACATCTATGACTAAAGGAGAGGGAGAGACTGCCTAATGTTTAACCAGGTTCATGTCTGTGAGCATGGACAGCCAGCAGTGCCACCAGAGAGGGTCAAGGGGAGCTCTCTCAGGAGGGCTGGGGGCTTTCCTTGCACTCCCACCCACCAAGATGTGATGGATGTTATTCTGGGAAGATAGATAGGAAGATATCACCTTTGAAAATTGGCTGCCAAACAGGGAAACCAGCTGGGACAAATGGCCCTCAGAGTGCTACCAGTGGTGTTAGAGTTTCAGAACAGGCAGGAAAAAAAAAAAAGGAAGAAAATGCTTGGTTGCCATAGATGCCCACCAAAGCAACGTTGAGTCTCTCCACAGCCCTCTCTGGAATCCTGAGCAATATTTTTTATTCTTCTCAGTGCTCTATTTTCCTTTTTCCACTTTATCTGACCCTGCAAGTCTCCCAGTTCCCTGACGAAACCTCTGCCATGTTTGGGTCACCAGCTGGGCAGATCTTTTCTCTCTGCTCCCCTTGATGTCACCCACCTTAGTGGGTGCTCTGGGGGACACTGCCTGGGGCTTGGAGACAGGATTCCAGGGAATTGGGAACAGTGAGAAGCAGGTGAGGCATAGCTCCTTTATAAGATGCTTTGCTTCCACCAGGAGAGGGAGAGTGGGAGCTGTTGGTCTCGGTTTGCTTCTCCTGGAGAGGACAGGAATAGACTTTGCTCTCCAGAGGTTGCTCTTTGGAGCACGTGTGCGAAAGGCAGCACCTTCCAGACTCAAAAGCAAGAAGCATTTTGCATTTTTTCAGTTACCTGCTTGTGACATTTTCCCTTTGTTTCTTTTATGAGGCTGTTTTTACAGAATCAGCAGAGCCCCATGTACAGCACCTTACCCTGCCTCTGTTCTATAAACAGCCTGGGCATAACTAGGGCAGACAAGACCCACTATGTACATATGCCACAGCCATCACCTTCCAGCCCTTGCTGCTGTTGAATAAATCAGGTCAATGCATTCAGAAGCTGGGAAATGCCCCTCTTGTCCAGGGTGTCCATCCACCCCCAGGCTCTGCTCCAGAGAGTGCAACAGGACAGACTGTCTTGGGGCCCCAGATTCTTCTACAGCCCCTTCCTCCAGCACCCCCACTTTCTCATCCCTTTGTTAGGGGGTACATCTCTCAAGAATGCATTTGCATCCTTGAATTTGTCTGATCTCTTTTTGCACCTGCAGATACAGCATCCACAGCATCCTGTGACAGCAAGTTCACCAACCGTGCCTGTAGGATTTTTTCTGTCTGCTTTATGCTGACCTTCTTTAGCACTGTGTACCCCCAGATTGTGGTGGGTGTCTGGCTGCCACCCTGAGTCAAAGGCTTTGGAAACCCATCAGTGATGGCTCAGTGCACCTCAGTGAGTCTGCAGGGTGTGTGTGATGTGCTGACTGTGCCTGGGAACACAGCTGGGCACCTCAGCCCCCCACACCTGCACCGCTGGCCTGTGCTGCTCCTTTGGGTCCCCAGGATCAGTGCCTGGGCCCAGTCCCTCGTTAACAACCACTTTTTCTATTTGACTTCATCCCTCCTTTTACCTCAGTGAAAGTTACTTCACTTACTTTTCCTTTACTCCTGTTAGCTCTTTACTCTGTGTTGCCTTTCTCCTTCCAATTGCTCCAGCTCTTCCAGCTGATCCACTGCAGACTGGCAGACAGGGGAAGCTCCCCAACAGCTTCAGCTAAAATAGCAGCCACAAAGTTATCACTGACTTTCTCTGCTACATCATCCTCCCCATCTGCCACTTTAGTACCCTTGTTGTCAGCATTCCCACTGATTTCCTAGCTGCCTTTGTGGCTTTGGTATATTTAAAGAGCCTTTTATCAGCAGCTAGAGCATCCTTGGCAAGGCAATTTACAGATTCTTATTTTTAGCCCTGTTTCTTTCCTGTTTAATTGTGATCTGACATGTTTTATGGGTTTCTTTGTTCTTAGACCACTTTGGGCTTTTAGTGTTGGGTTTGGGGATTTTTTTGACAAGTTGCTATAAAAATCAGTGTTTTCATCTCACACCCCAAAACGTGGGAGAGGTCAACTTAGTCCTGCTGGGAACCCTTAGTAAGCAAAGCTACTCCATCCCTCCCACAACACCAGACACATGGCTTTGAAACACAGAACATTACTGGGCTAAAACTAAAAGGCTGAAGGATGGGAAATTTGGATAAAATAGCAATTGATGACTTTGCAGTTGCCAAACTTGACAAATGACAGTCCTCCTCTCACAGGAGTGACAGATGAGGCAGTGCTACGCTTGCCTTGCTGTAGATTGTGGGTTATTGAACCACAAATTACCAGCAGGATCCTCTGTCTCTGGGTTGTACCAAGCTCCAGTCACCCTCCTGAGCCTGGGATGAAGCTGAGGTTGTCTCCCCGAAACCAGCTAGGAACAGCCATGTTCACCAGGACACCTGCCTGAATCGCTTCAACCCTCACCTGAGTTTCCCTAAATGCTCTCCATACCAGGGGTTTCTGCTGGGAAGCCATTCCTACTGAGGAGGTGAGCACTTCTTGCTAGAGGAGAGGCTCCTATTCCCTTACCCCTGTCCCTCCTGTTGGAAGGAGTGCTGTCACTCACCTTGAAAACAGCCAGCCATCAAACTCAAGGTACACAAGAAATGAAAAGCCAAGCCCCTTGGTCTGCAGTGGTGTCTTACCTTCGTTGTTCACTTTTTCTTGTTTATGTCTCCAGCTTGGCACATCACATGCAGGACCGATGTAAAAACAGTCTCCTAAAGGAAACAAGGGGTGGCTTCTTCCAACAGGCAACCAGAAGAAATGCAAAGTGCTTCCTGCTTTCAGGCCTGAAAGGTGCTGCTTTCATGTGCAAGTTTGGATGCTGGGCTTTGCAGGGGAATGTGTGGATGCAGAGGTTTAGGGCTCAGTTTTGAGGCTGGTTTCAGGTGTAAGCAGTGCTAACCGCAGCAGGCCTGATCACCCCACCCATTCTTACCCTGCCATCCCATTACATTCCTGAGGTGCAGCTCCTCTCAGGCAGCTGCCCAGACCCAGGTTCTTACCCCACTGCCATCCCCAGCACCTACCGTGCCCCTCCTCTCTCACCCCACATTGCTTGAATGTGCTTGAGTGCATCCAAATAAATGGAGAATGGCATATAACTGAAGCTATCCCAATATTCCCAAGCAAGTATGTGTTATAACCAGGCAAACCTCTGTCCCAATTCCTCTAGCACTGTTCAGCAGAGCCTGTGCAGACATACCAAGCAATTACACTCTCCAGAGTGACTTTTGGTCTAGGATAAGTGTAAGTGGCAGACTTGAGTGGCAGCATCTTCCCACCTCCTCCGTGGGTCATGTGCCAGCAGGACACTCTGCTTCTCAAGGACACACTGCACCTCAAGGGAGAAGATGGATGGCAGAACCGAGGGTGCAAAATGAGTTGTGGCAGATCCCTGAAGCCTCTCAGCCTGCCTGCAGGCATGTCCACACTCACACTGACAGTGAGGATCCAACTCAGCTGCCTTTCCTATGTCTGCTTGGATTTTGAAGGATGGGCAGCTGAAACAAAGCATGAGTCAAGAGGCAGCAGTCATAAAACACGACAAAGAGCTATTTTCCATGATCACATTTCCCAGAAGAATCAGACATTGCTAATAGACAAACAGAAGTGAAATATCTGGGAGTTTGCCCTTTCGGTACAGAATTCCAGTCCAGATAAAAGAACTGTAGCAGCCTTTGAAATGCTAAAAAGGAGCAGGCTCACAGTGGTATCTGATAGCCCCTCCCCAGCACGGGCTAAATGAGAACTGGCTGCAGTTGCAGAAATTAGCTTTGAATTAGAGCAATGAAAATTCCTCTGCAGTTAAATGATGCAAACACCTGGCTATTTTTGCTTCTTTTATTACCAGTGACAGCACATGTTGGGATATCACACCCTCAATAAAGTTTTACTGCATTAAAGTTTCGTTTCTCGTGCAGCCTTCAGCTGCATTTCCAACCTCTATTGCTTTGCAAAAGAATAGGAGATAACACTTAAAAGCCTTCCCACATGCCTCTGTAGCAGGTTACTGTTTACATGTATTTTATGTATGGAGCCAGAAAATTTACCTCAGTGAAAGATCACAATGACCATTCCAGTGGGCTGTTACTGTTGATACAGAAAAACCTTTTTATTCAGCTCCATGTAAGCCCAAGTTTCAGTCTGCCATACAAAGATAGGGAGGAGGAGATATCCAAGCAAAAGTAGCCAGCTGAATGAAGCTGAGCTTCATGACTTTCGACCAGTTTCTGCCTTCATCCCATCCATTTTCCAGTTTCTCACCCCAAGCAAACTTCCCTGGATGGAGCCTGCATGGGTTAAACAGAGTGCTGTAGGCAGCGGAACCTTTTCCTGCTGCTGCAAAGTCAGAGAAAAGAGGGAAAGGAAAGGACTGAGCAGAAGGATTAGAAGCTGTGAGCATCTCCTTCACCCAGGTTGTTGTGGAGACACACAGGGCTCAAAGAAAAAGAAAGGAGCAGCAGGCATGGGGGGGGGGAGGGTGTCACACATTAAATTGGGGGGCAGGGGAGCTCTTCCAGTTTGCAGGGCTTTTCTAGCTGGAGGAAGAATGGGCCTCTCTGCCTCTTGTGGTAAGTGTAACCACTGTGCCTTGCTTTGCTCCTCACGAGAGAGTACTCTCAGAGGAAAAGTCAAGAAAACAAGACCAAATCCCTCCCCATCCTTTGAACAAGGAATCATGACTAGTTAAATCCAGCTATCCCTGCTCCCTTGGAGCCATGCTGAGCATGCTGACGTGCACACAGATGGTGGGGTTGGCTGGGGCCACCAGAACCTGGTCTCTTACAGACCCTGCCAATGGCAGACGCTGTGCAGCCAGGTGACAGCAGCAAAGGGGACAGGAGTGAACTGGAAGGAAGAAACAGTGAAACCTCAGAAAAACAACAGAGAGAAAATAGCACCTTTTCTCACCAGGCTACTTCTGAGAAAGCAGGGCCTACCTTCTTTCGCTACAGAAGCCACATGAAGAAAGATCAGGACTGTTTAGTTCCCAGCTTTCAATCACTTAACTGGCAAGTGGGAGCTGGTTGTGGTCACGGAGAGCACTGGAAACAAGCATCTGCATGGACATCCTGGTGACCTCTGCAGCCACATACAGTGTTCTCTACCACTGTCCCCCAAACTTGTCATTTAAACTGAAAGACACTTCTTTTTTCATCTGGGCCATTAACAGCTGCCATCAGAAAGAGCAGCTTGTCCAGCATTTTCAAAGGAAACCCAGCTGCACTGACTACCCATTTCCCACCAGAAGCAACCACTGAATATTGGTGCCAGTCTCAAACAAGAAACCTTTTAGCTTCTGTAATACTTAATAACATTTCTGAACTTCCGAGTGAAAGCTGGGTGCTGGTGTAACTAGTCTGTGCACACTTGTGTCTAAACTCTGCACAAATTTTAACATAAAATAGTCTCTGAAGTTTTTTAAAAAAAACCCACTTAAATCACTGGGAGGAACATAAGAAAGCCTTGGTACTGAGAAAAAATAATGTTTAATAGGAAAACTTAATCTGCTTATATAAAAACCAGACCACAAAATACAACAGAATTAAATGATGTTTTAAATGATTGTAACCTATAAATATATGTACATATGTGTGCATATAAGTATTTTATATAAGTATAATGTTAATGCCAGTCAACAGATGATGCACACTCAGTAAAATACAGTAAAATGTAAATTCTTTTACAGACAGATTTATTGACTGTATGTAAGAAATTTTAAAAACCCCAAACACCAAGCTTATGATCATTCCAACATAAAGACTGCAGGAAAAAAAAATGCTAACACTTTCCACAGGAGCTAAAAATGTAAAATCAATGCAGTTTTGCAAGATGAAGAAGAATAGTGTTTGTTAGAAGATATTGTATCTTGCCATTGTATTGGGAAGGAAGGCTGTGGAAAAGGTCAGACAAGTGCCATTGTCTCACACAACACAGGTCAGCAGAGATCTGAACAGAATGCTTTCAGAGGGGAAATATTCGGGGGTTGAGGAGGGTGAAAAATCCTGTATCTGATACAGTAAAGTGAAAGAGGTCAGGTTCACATGAAAAACAGTTTCTATCTGCCCAAAGCCATAGTTCAAACTGAGTGAGCATAAATCCAAGTGAAGTTCTGGGTACTGATATTTCTCAGCATTACACATATTGCCTGGACCATCTTCCAGAAGAACTGAAAACCAGCAGGGTTCAAATCCTGTTATCTTCTCCGCACTCACTCTCTTGCCAATGTACTGGCCTCATTGAAGAAGTCTAATGTTTACTGGAGCACATTAGTTCTTTTAAAATAAGTCCTCTTCTTCTCCCTACTCTCCTACATTTTTCCCTTATTTCAAAGTTGTCCACGATATCTTTCAAGCAAGAGTCTTCCTCTAGAAAATCTTGAGAGAATCTGGGGTTAAGGACGTTGTTGTATCTTCTGCTGAAGTAACTGCATTGGTGAGAGGCTGTGAAACTCTTTGCTCTGACCCAGTGTTGTGGTGGTCATCCATCCTTCTACTGCTCTGGTCACTCAATATCTGTTCTGCATCCTAAAGCCTCTAGGCTCCCGTGATATTTCGTACTACAGAGAATTTTTAGACAAGAAAAGAAGAGAAATAAGGAGTCACAAGGATCATCAAGTCCAACACTTGCATGAATGGCCCATACAGTGATTGATCCCATAAGCTTGGCATTATTAACCCAAACTGAGCTAGTCTCAGGCCTCTGCTTCCTCCATGGCTCCCTTGCAGAATTCAAGGATAAAACAAGCAGGTTTTTTTAAAACATTCCTTCCAGGTAATGACACACCTCTGCTGACCAGGCTCCTCTGGGCTACAGGAGTGCAAAAGCTGTTCTAGATTATTCATGGCACTTCACACCTTTCCCCTGTGCAATGCTGCAGCAGCTGCAGAGGCTTTTGCTGTGGACAAGGCAGCAGCAGCCAGGTGGGAGGAGAGATGTCCTCTGGGCATCTGTCCCAGCTTAAACTGACTGTAAATCTTGCATGAGGCTGCAGCTGGGAGGTGCCACTGCAGCACCTGTTGACTCTACAGCAGCCTAGAAGAAGCTCAGGTGGTAGCAGCCTGTGATGCTTGCAGGCACACCTGTGCTGAGGGCTGAGTTTGGTCAGTGCAGGCAAATATCCTATGACACAGTACACCACTGGGCAGCCAAGCTCTTGCTTTGACCCTTGCTTTTCACATATCCCTCCTGTGGCTCAAGGATGACTACTGGGGTTTTAGAAAGGTCTTTACGAGTCCTGATCTCTGTACTAAGGCAAATTTCCGTATCAAGACAATTTTTTTCAGCTGCAGCTACAGTTGCATGGATGCCTTTACGGCACTTTGGCTTTCTAGACCAAGAGAGGATGTAAAGAGGGGAGCTTAGGTTCCAACAATGTCTGCAGCCCACAAAGCCACTGCTCAGGAATTCCATTCCCACAGGACTGTGTGAAACACTTACCAAATCATCATAATCCCTCTCTGGAAAACGATCTCTATTTGTGGAACGCATCTCATAGGGGTTGTTTGACTGATAGCCTGGGTTTGCACGGCCAGAAGTGGTCTGGACCCTGGGAAACATGCTTGGTCTATCATCAGATCTATTTATGTCAGAATATTCTGGCTTTATCAGGTTCCTCTTCTCTGGATTTCCTTTCTGTTTTGCTCTTCAGAGAAAATGAAAGAACAAAGGAGATTTTAAAAGACTGTTTACTGTGCTTTACTTATTAAGTCCAACTTATTGAGTTGTCCACTCCCACCTTATTTTGAATGCTCAGTCCCGTTCTGAAGCATGCAACAGATTTTTACAGCATACCTAGTGCAAAACCCTTCTTATGAACACACAGCAATGCAGTTTCTATTCAACTGTAAGAAATATTCTTACCTGACTGAAATAACAGAGATTGCTATCACTAAACTCAGGATAATGGCTCCAAACACTGAGCCCACAATTATAAGGATGAGTTTGCTATCTGGGGGGAAAAAACACAGCAAACAAGAAATGTGTCAGTTGATCAATGGAAAATTCACAGTGAATATTGAAAAACAAGGGGGAGGAAAGGAGGAAGGGAGGAATTTATTTCCAGGCTCCTGGCACTTACAACATTTTGTGGACACAGAAAGTTGTAAATAAAGGGTCTGCATTGAAGACCATCTCATCTGGATGGCTATTTTGACCCCAGCTCTAGTTCCTAAAGCCATACACTGAATGGTTTTACATGTAGTTATAGGTGAGGTGTAGGAACTGGGAGGGTGTAGGGATTGTCTAAGCTAGTATTGATGCTAAATTGTGTAGTTAGGTATCACTTAGGCTCTTCCCATGCCCTAGGCACATAAGGCAACAGAGTAATTTCACCTTTTTTTCCTAACATTTTCCTTCAATAAGTGCAGAAGGTGGCACCCCTAAAGGCTACTACTTTTTTGTTCTCTCACACAGATTAAACATTACTAGGTATTTTTCAACACCATAATTAAAAATCAGAAATTCTTATACTTACTGTCATTGCATGCCTCCCCAGAGTAGCCCACTGGACAACTATAGGAGAGAAAAAAGGAAAAGAGGAAAGAAAGAAAAGATGATCTTTAGGGTTCCTTTTAATCCAAACCATTCTATGATTCTATGATCACAAAACAGTAGTATATTTCCCCCTTTTACCAGCAATTTCTCCACAAAGTGTGTTCATTACAGGTTTCCTCTTTAATCCTATCTTAATATTGAATTATTTCACTTCATTAGAGTGAAACAATCTGAGATTTTCAGAGTGATTGGTGATCTCGGCACTCAAAGTTTCAGGTTGTCAGTCTGAAAAATGTCAAAAGGACCTAATTTTTCTAAAGAACTAAGCTCTGCACCTCTGAGCCACTTGGAATTGCCATGAAATGTCTTTAACAAAAACCTCAGTATAAGGTCTATAAGGACTGGCAACTCTTTATCTTCCCCCCACAGCAGTTCCTTATATTTAAAATATATCAACTTTATGGTTAGAAACATTCAATTTGCAGCAGTAATAACTACAAAAAGAGCTGAATTAATGGATATGGGGAGTGAGTCTCTCTGCTTATCCACCAGAGTGGAGCACAACCAGTCACTCACTTGGCTTCACCAGCAAACACCACTGTTCTGTTCTGATCCTGAGCTGACAGAAATACCCTCAGGAGAAAACCAGGAGGCAATAATATAGGTCTGAAAGTTATCAGGAAACAGTCCCCACTGATACCAGTGGAAACATTCCAGGGATTGGAGGCACGTCTTAGTTGCTTACTAAACACTTCAGCACAGCAGTTCCCATGGCTCAGCCACTCTGCAGGAGTAGTTTGTGTTTATGTGGTGAAGTACTTTATCCTCTTCACTGACTCAGGGGTCACCTTGGCTCTCTTCGACTTTCCTCTGAGGTGTTACAAGTGCACACAAAAGACTAATGCCAAGGAGTGAAAATGCCACAATTTGTGACACCGCAGGAGTTTGTCCACCTGATATCCCCCTTGGGCACCACTCTGATTCTCGTGGCTGCAGCCTGTTCTTCTGGATTGCAGCTGACCCTGTGATAGATGTTCTTCTCCCCTACCTTTGCCTACAACATAGGAATGCAATAAAAACCTGAGTACTCACGGCACACAGTTTCCATCCTGCTGTCTAAAGTTAGTCATACATTTGCATACTGGACCCGTTTCTTCTTTTATGCAGTATTTATGTTCATCTGCAGAACAGCTTTTACTGCAAGCTGTATTTTCAGGGAGAAAAACATGAGTGAATTGCAGATAAAAGATTATTTTATTGCTCTGGAAACACACACACCCCTTTCTTGTGCTTTAAAGCATCACAATGGCTTTTTTAAGACTGTACCTATGCAAAACAAAAACTGAAATATAAAATCACAAAATTTGAAGTAAACAGGCTGGGTTTAAAACCATCCAACTTAACCAAAAAAGAAATCTGGCTAGACTGCATCTTACATAGGCAAGCAATGGCCTGCAGTTTGATCTCACAGCAGAAGATTTGTATGGCAAACTGTATCAGTTTTAGACAGGCACGGGGTCACAAAGGCGTACACTGGATCACATCTCGCTGGGATTTATCATAGCAAGCTTTCATAGCTTTATCATCAATTTTTGAGTTATTTGTTGTTTTTCTTAAAATCTTATATCTTAGACTTTTTTTCCTTCTGTAGTGTGAAAATTTCAGCTTCCATAAGAAAAAAATAAAGTATTTAGAAGAAAATTAGGTACATCATGGGCTTTGGAGGGTAGCTAAAAATATAAACAGAGCACTCACTAAAAGACTCAAAACAAGAAAGTAAATAAAACCCCAACAACTTACAGGTCCCAAAAATGACAGAAATCATTCTTCTCACAAAAACCTGTCTAAACCCGGGTAATGCAAACCTAGAATTATAAGCAAGGAACAGAGCCTTAACAGGTCATTGTAGTGCATCATGAGACTTCCAATTCTGTCAGCTGCCTTCAAGTAACATGTAGAATTTATTCCCAAAATATGTTCTAGCAGAGAAGGCTGTGAGTATAGGATTCAATCTGTTCCACCCTTTACCTGCTTATGTTTCAGTTCTTACCAGGAGTCTAACAATGCATTTGAAGACTTGCCTACTCACTGGTTTCAGTGATGATTTTATCAAGTTTTAGTAATTTATTCTACTGGAATAAAATTATAGATTTATAGTTCAAAGTGAAACGTGAGGATGTGTTTCTATGGCTTTCTTCACAGGATTCCCTGATTTTTAGAGGTCAGCACATTTGCCCAGTACCCTTCTCAAAAAGGAACTGAGACAGGGAATAAGCAGGTCAGCCTTTCAGGGATAGATAAAGCAGCAAGGTTCTTACCTGAACAAGAATTATGATCCCACTCTGTCTTTTCAAAACCAGGTTTGCATATGCATTCTGGAGACTTGTCCCCTTGACACACTGTGGTTTGAGTATCACATTTATACACATCACAAGGCTTTGCCACTTTAAAAGAGAAGCAGGGAGCAAACCTGAATACCTTTTCATAGAAAGCAGTGCACTTGCCTAGTAAATCATATGCCAATTGTTTAGTAATTCTAAAGAGAAAAAATTATAAGTCCTTTTCTTGAGACATCAATATTGCAGGCTTTTGGACCAGCCTTTTTTTTTCCTCCTTGCTCTTTACCACTTAAGGTCCTGTTTCCATCAGCTCTTCTGACATTCTGTTTCTCAGCCTCCTACAACTGCTTCCAAACCTTCCTGGTTCCAGCCTATGAAAAGGGACATTCTGCCCATAAGTTCACATTCTGAACACTGAATTTCTGACTCACCTTATAAAAAAAAAACAACCAACCCTACAGAGAAAACTATAGAGAAACAGAAAACTATTCTCTTAGTTTTTTCCACAGCTGAACTGTGAGACCCAGATCCCATTCAGCTCTAGAGAGATATAAACGTTTATGGGCATGCAGCTCATTTCATGAGTAGCATTAGTATTCTGTTTGCCCAACCCAATGTGTTGCTCTTTAGATCCACGTCCTTGTGGTGGGAATGGTTTGAAGACCTCAGTGCATGGCATGCTGTAGAGGGGTGTGACTGCACTGGTGCCTCAGAACTCTCAGAGGAGCTCTCTTGGGAGCTCTCAGAGGTTTTCTATTTCCTCCTCATGCTTAGGACCAGCACACAGGAAACGTCATGGCTGAGGTGGACACAGTCACCTTCAGAGACCAAACTCAGGCTTTAAGCCATGAAATGGACTCTTAATTATTAGCTATGCCTTTTGAGAAAGCTGATTTCAAAATAGGAACTTATATTAAAAAAAAAATCAAAAAATAGAGAAAAAAATCCTTATTTTCATCAGAAAATCTTTCTCCCATTATTACACTTTTAGTAATACAAGACTTTACTGGTTTAGATCAACAAATCACTTAGCTCAGTAGCTAATCAGTGAGGCCTCATTTCAATTACCATGGCTTATTATGGGAGAAGTCTAAAGAGAGGTTAATCCTATTTTGCCAGTAAAATACTGGCTTATTCACAGAAGAACAATCTATTTCTGTATATATTTTATCCTGATTTTTCCCACTACTTAATCAGCAAGTTAAAACTGCCATATCATTGCTTACCAGGGAATAAATATTTTCCTTTTCTTCTTTACACAGGAAGTAGAAAGCTTTAATAAGACAAAAGACCCTAGCACAGAATGGTTGAATCTTCAAAATTACCAAGACTGAACATTCAGCTCCTTAAAATCAGCAAGGCCTATGATCTGATGGGCTTCTATGCCCACAGAAATCTTCCAACAGAGGTTCTAAGAACCTCTGTTTCTGCTGATTAATTACTTCCCTAGTAAGGAGTTACATACCTTTGTAAAAATAGACAAAGGACTGACTTTCTCCTGCATTGGTTATTGCAAGGTGTACAGCAGAATCAACTGAGGCCTCATTTGCAGTTGAGTTCAATGTGAACAGGTTTGTTGCTTTTACAATCAGTGGAGCAGTATTTCTGCTTTCTTTTGGAGGTCTGAAAAGGACAGATAGTACCGTTTTAAAGTTTCACATAATCCATATGGATAGCAAGCCAGATGCAAAGACAAGAGAAAATTTCTGCCAAATCTCCCTCTCTCCCCTAGCTTCTTTCTTCCCATAACATAGGCAGTTGCCAAGAGACCTGAAAATGGGTGTAAATCTTGCTCAGGAATGCATCACCAGGCATGATGTGGAGAACCCACCCTGAAGTGTGGTGAGGATGATTCAGGGTATGACTGCAGTGAATGCAGGAGGGTCTCTTTGCAATGTAGAGGTATCTCTGCCCACTGCACACCAGCTGGGTTGGGTTCGCTCACAGCAACCTCCCTGGCGTGAGGTGGAGAACAGCAGTGACTTTCCTGTTCTTCAGCTAAACCTCATGCTGCCAGGACATGCACACAAATATCCTCAAGTGGCAGATTGCTGTAGTTCCTTGAGGTGTTACTGTGCCCCATGTCACAACTGCTCTGCTGGAAGTTACTGCCCCCACAACTCTGTTAGAACAACGCTGCTTAGCTGCTTAATCCCCGGGGGGCACTGGAAGGGTTGACACTGCTGTGTGTGCTAGCATGCCAGGTTTTACTTGATGTGGGTTAGGAAATACACACAGAGAAGCTGGCAGAGCTCTGGGGACAGTAACCTGCAACAGATGGGGATGGGAAGAGAGGGACATCTGGCAGGGCCTACCTAGACCAGCAAGGGACCTATGCCCACAGCTACGGTCACCACAACCCATTCAGTAACATCTTTGCTCAACCTGCCATCAGGAGACATCAACAAATCCACAATAAAATGCATTTTCTATGCCTCCTGTAACGAGGGTGTTTTTTAAATTAAACTGGGGCTCCAAGCTGGGTAGCACTCCCAGTGGTCATAGGAACCTCAGAGTTAACTGAGAATTTCAGACATGTCAGATATCACAGGGACTGCTAGTTACAGCACAGTGCTGTATCCTACATGGTGCTAAAAGCAGGACATCCCATGTGCAGCTGCCTCAGCCAGCCCATTTCATGGACATATTGGGGTAAAAATGGGGCCAGCATCCCTCCTTTAAGGGGAAGCATTCTGAGCTGAACTCATCCCATATCTTTTATTGAACTGAGTACTTCATGGGAAACAGATTAAAATGAGGTATGTGGGAAGCATGTACTGAGCAAAAAACAAACTGGCAAACTTACTGAATTTCCATGATGACAGTTTGTACGTAGCCTTCTAGACTTTTGAAGGCGCCCTGAAACTATTAAAGAGAAAGAAATTTGAGTTCAAGGCAAGCAGAAACATAGACTAAAATCACATGAACCACTGAGGCTTCAGCTGTAAAGCTTTAATACAGAATACGCTGCTATAGGCACAAATAAAGTAAGGTAACGTGTTAAATTCACCAGGAAAGATATTGCAGAAGAGTAACAGTGAGTGGTCCTGTAGAATATGGAAGAACAGGGAATATGGGAGGGCAGTGGAGGGATGGAGAGTGAATTTCAGGCAGTGAATTAGAGTTAACTGGCTGATAGTTACAGATACTCAATTGCAAACCCATTGCTTTGGAGGGCATCTCCACAGCACTAATCTGAGCAAGCAGAGGGAAGAGGGAGAAGTCAAGCTCCTCACAAACGGCACACGTTCCTGAGAGGCAGTGAAGTGGGATTGCCAGGGGTTGATCTTGTGGGAAGAAGCACTGATGAAAGCATTGGGAGCTGAACAGGATTAGAAGAAAAGTCACTGCTCTCCCTCATCCCATGTGAAGCAGGGAACAACCAGTGGAGGCAGCTGCCTTCAGCTGCCACACAAGCTAGAGGCACCATGAGAAGAGGATAAGATGTCTAATTCAAGTGAAATGAAAGATATACTATCCAATTTTTTTGTAATAAAATTCTAATTATTTTCTATGCTATTTTCACTTTTGCATTCTATCATGTATCTATTTTAATCCTACATATGATGCTCTTCTGTAGCCATATCATGAAAAAATGCTGGACAAAAAAAATGAGGAAATTTTTTAACATTCTGGAGGAACAACTTTTGGTACTTTCTGATACAACATTCATAGGAAGCAATATAATAACATGGAGAAATTGATAACCATTTTTGATCATTCCTGATTAATATCTGGTGAATATTTTTTGATCAGATGTCTGGTAGAGTTTCATATCTCTTCTTCCTTACTGCCAGAAATCCACTTGTTTCAACATGGCAGTATAAATCAAACTGTTCATCTTATTTCTCCAGGGAATCTATTACCAGATTTTATGTATAATCATAGAATTATAAAAAATGTGCAGTATCCATTTCACTAATAACATTAAAATACTAATACTGGTAGATTTATGGAAGAAGCTTATTATTCAGTATTTAGACACAGCTGGACATCCATTCTGAAAAGTTTGTGCTGTGTGGAACTGATAATTTTCTTTAAAAAAATTAAAACTTTTCATTTTTACTCATACCACTGAGTATTACTGAGCCTTCAGCAAACAGCAGAGATCAGAAACTCAATAGGCCGGAAAACTTCACTCAGCCCCATTGTTTCTGGAGAGGAAATGGTGAAAGATGCAGAAGCAATTTATGTGAGAACTCCCCAGAATAGAAGTGGTACTAAAAACGCAGATATTACTTCAGGGATTCCCTTCACTTCAGCAAGAGCCGTGCATGTGCTCATCTGAGGGCAAAGTTCAAGTCTTTTATAAATAGGTCCAAACTAATGTGAAGCATTCTTTGAAAGAAGTAGATCTCTAGTAGAGTGGAACTTTTCTAGGGCCTCATATCAAAGACAGTGAGTGTCCTCTCTGTCTGCATGACATCCAGTATAGCATCAAATATATGGGGGGAAAAAACCATCCCTACTCACAAATCGTGACACATTGTTGAACAGCTCTTCATACTCCGTGGAATTTACATTTTGGAGACTATCATTGTAAGGTGCTCTCACTGCAAAGGTCGCTGGGTATACTTGCCCTGGAAAGAGCAGAGAGTGTAAATCAGAGAGCATTCCAGAAAGTCAAGTTTCACCTTAGAGTTCTCCAGCCTTCAGGGATGGGGAAATACAATGCAGAAAAAAAAAAATCACTGCTATTTTTCATGTGTGGGAGGCATCAGTAGAGGACAAATCAATGCAGTCACAATGGGGGATGTACTTTGGCTGCCAGGGAAGAAGGCAGGATCCTGGGACCAACCAAACTGTCCTGATTATGAAATTGAATAACATTAAACCGTCAGCATGGCTTGAAGCTAGAAGACTCTCTGCAAGGTGTTACAGAATTTAGTGAGAAAATATGTATATTAAGGACTCCAAATTTGCAGCTATTAAGCAGCTAATGTGGTTCACTGTGGTTTATTGGGAAAGTAATTCAGAATCGACCTGAATCTTAAGCCTCAAAAGTGAATTCGAGAACCCTGCTTGCAGACACTTAAATAAACAGCTCCATTTGCTCACATGCTTGGCCTTCAGAAGCATTTCAGAAATGCATTTCAACAGGACTCTGATGAGTGTTTAGCAAAGGGAAAAATCAATCTGTTTGTTCAGAGGTCTTCATGAGTTTGGACCTTTTAAAATCATGGCCATTCACATTGATGTCAGGTTTACACTTGCATTTTTCCTGCTTTTCACTCTTTTTACTCTCCAGCACCCCTGACAGAGGATTCACCTTCTCTTCCTAGAACATTAACCTCTTTGGGTGTCACTGTTTTGTGAGATAGCAATCTAGGTCATGGCAGGAGTGGCTGTCCGCAAAGCAAGGAATCGCTCAGCAGTCACTTTCCCAGACTGATTGTGTTTGCAATTATAACATGAAAACAAGAGATATGGGAAGCAAAATTCACCTGAGCAGGTAACTAAAAGCATTGATGCCCTTCTGCAACTCACCTCTGTAACAATTCTTGTTGCTGTAGTAGAATCCATATTGGCACTCACAGGTGTAATTGCTTTGTAAGGAAATACATGTAGCCAAATTTCTTCCACAAGGATAGTCACGGCAGAAGTCCACTAATACCAAGAGGAAAGACATTGACATTAGGGTTTCTGTGAATTTCTGCAATAGCCAGTTCATATATAAAGTAATTCATATATTGAATAGTTCACATATAATTCTGCTAAAGGAATCTACCAGGAATGTTTTAGAGAGTATGGATGCAATTGCAGAGCACACAGCTATATCTTGCTTTTTTAATGTGTAGTGACTGTTTTCCCTACACAATCCAGCAGGATATCACAGCAAGGACACGGAGTATGGCTGAAATTCATTGTCTGTCAAATCAAGCATTCACAGTTCAGCTCTACTTAATACAGCCAAAACCAAATCAAAGAAAGAAAGCATATCAAGGGTTGCCAAAAACAGTGACTGTTGGAAAAAGGCAGACTACAATAGTGTGTCTTTAATATTGCACTGGTACAAACTTGCTTTATGATGACAGTGTCATGGCAGGGTCCTTTACTGCAGACACATTAATAAAATGAAGGCTTCAAAGTTAATAAAGAAAGTATATTTTCTCAGATAATTATATATATTCTGTAAAGGCTTTAGAGCATGTATTTTATTTCTATACATAATTTAAGTGGTTAATAAGTAATTAAAATTTATATTTCAATACATGTTATATATAGGATGGTAATTACACTTCTCTTCCAAGACATCAAATTCTGGTTTTCACCCTGCCTGGTTTTTTACACTTCACTCCGTGAGTACATTCTCATAGATGAGACATTTTCTGTGAAATGGGGAAAAAACAGGAATTCTCATTCAAACCCCAAAAAATAAAAACATTTAATGAATTTTCATTCCCTATAAGGTTCATCTCCAAATATTTTTCCAGAGAACCTAGTGAAGCAATTTTTTTTTCCTGATAAAAAGATCCCAAGCAGAAAGCAACAACAACTGTGAACTCTTCCAAATGCATTCCACTTGCAGCAAGGGCCAGCAGGGAAGAGTGGCAGGGAGATACAGCATTAAATGGGGAAACTTTACCTACTCTGGAAGGCCCTACTGGGATGGAGGATGGTGGGGTGTGGAGAGCTCCTGGGACGGACACACGCATGGTCCCTGGCCCCAGCCCCACACCGGGGTGTGCCCCAGCTCCCTCCCTGCTCCAACAGCCTCAGGCAGAACTCCCTGCAGGGCCAGGGCAGGGCTGCCCTGGGCATCTCTTTGCAGGGATCCTCTTGTATCCCGGCATGGTGAAGGAGGCAATAGCACCAAGCACTAAAGGAGCAGCCTCCTCTCATCTTCCTCAACACATTCTCCTTGCAGCAAAGGCCAGCAGGGAAAGAGGCAAGACTGGAGGGTATTCAGGGCCATGATCTGGGCAGCTTCCCCTCCGCTGGAACAGGAACTTGGGAAACCCTGGCAAGGGAACTCCTCCATGCTTGTGTATCTGCAGTGCTCCCTGGGACTTGGTTACTCCAAGCTGTCCCTAGAAAATGTTGCGTAAGCATTTTTGCTTCTTACCTGAAGTTTCTGAGGTTGGTGTCACTGTTGTGCCAGGAGCTGTTGCATTTGTAGTATTGCTTTCTGAGGAAGGGAAAAGAAGAGACATGACAGCACTGCTTAGCATTGTGTTGGAAAAGCCTTGAGAAACTCTGTGAGTGCAAAACAACCTCTGAGCAGGTAAGTGTGGTGGATCCTTGTGGGACTGAGCAGTCAAAGCCCTGAGCACCCTTGCCCAGCCTCTCGGCTCTCCCTGGCTGAGATGCCTGTGTCACCTGACTTGTCCATGACCCCTTGTCCCGCAATGGCAGGGCTTGAGCACATGGATGTCATACACTCTGTAGTGTCCCCAGCTCATCTTTGCTTTATGGCCACAGCTGTCTCAGCCACAGCTGTCACATCCAGCAGCAACCAGCTTCAGGCACAGCTCCCTGTAGGATCTGGTCACAGGATTGCCCTGGGCATCTCTATAGGGATCCCCTCCTGTCCAGGCCTGATGCAGGAGGTAAAGGCAGCAAGCACAAAAAGAGCAACCCCCTCAACTCTTCCCCAATGCTCCCTTCTTGCAACAAAGACCAGCAGGGGAAGAGGGATTTGTGGAGGGTATTCACAACCTTGATCTGGGCACCTTTGTCTCCCCTGGGAGAGGAACTTGGGGAAACCTCTGCGGGGGCTACAGAGCTCCCTGGGACTGCCCCCAGAAGGGGAAACCTGAGGGCCCTGCTCCTTACCTGCAGGTTTTGAGGTTGTTGGCACTGATGTGCTAGCAGAAGATTCAGCACTGTTGGGTGTGCTAGCAGAAGATTCAGCACTGTTGGGTGTGCTAGCAGAAGGTTCAGCACCGCTGGTTTCTGATGAAGGGAAAAGAAGAGAGATGGCAGCACTGGACAATTCTTTACATGCAGGACAATTTATGAGCAGATAAGCGTGGGGGGACCTGTGTGTGGCTGAGCAGCCACACCTCTGGGCAGCCTTACCCTGCCTTTTGTCTGTCCCCAGGCCTCATGTGCCATTGGTGTTATTTTTTTCTCTCATAATCCCTCTCTCACACCCTGCTCTTGCACTTCTCCTTACCAGCAGCAGTGTTGTGCCCTCCCTGCCTTTCTCCTCCCAGTGACTTACTCTGTGTTGTAGGCACACACATTTCTCCCTGCAGCACTGGCTGCCAGTGCAGGCTCTGAGGCATCCCATCCACGAGCACACAGCCCCTGGGCTCAGCACTACTGCAGCAGCATTTAAAACTCCATCTCCACTCTTCCAGAGCAGTGGAAGAATGACTGCCTTTGCTAACACACACTGCTGTGCTGCAACAAATTCATGTGGACATTGACAGCAGACTATTTCTGTTCCAGGAACGCTTCTGCTGCTACATTATCATCTGCAGTATCCAGGCCCATCAGACTGTGTGCAGCCTGCACATCTCCACTCCCTCACAGTGGCCTTTGGCACAGGATCATTCAGGTGAAAGTCAGGGGCGCATGGTCTTCCACAATGCTGGGCAATCCTGATGGGAAGCGTGTGCTGGCAGGAGGGATGTGCTCGTGAAGCCCACTGTGGAGAAAGAGCTGAGGGACTGGGTAGGCTGCCCCTCCTCAGGGTGGTCCCAGCAGGAGCTTTGACCTTTTTGGATGGGGCTCCCCAGCACCATGCTGGGACTGGGGGATGACAAGATAGGTCTGCTCCCTGGTCCCCGGCCATGGCTCCTGGGCCCTGCCCCAAGCTGGGGTGCGGCCCAGATCCCTCCCTGCCCATATTCCAAAAGGCTCAGGCAAAAGTCCCTGCAGGGCCTGGTCATGGCATTGCCTTGGGCACCAGTTTGCATGGATCCTCTTGTACTCCCACCTGGTGCAGGAGGCAAAGGCACTGAGCGCTAAAAGAGCAACCTCAAATCTTCCCCAACACAGTCTCTTTACAACAAAGACCAGCCAGGGAAGAGGGAAGAGTGGGAGTTATTCTCAGCCATGATGCGGGCACCTTTGCCTCCCATGGGAGAAGAACTCAGGGAAACCCTGGCAAGGGAACTCCTCCATGCTTGTGTATCTGCAGTGCTCCCTGGGACTTGGTTACTCCAAGCTGTCCCCAGAAGGGGAAACCTGAGGGCCCTGCTCCTTACCTGCAGGTTTTGCGGTTGTCGGCACTGATGTGCTATCAGAAGGTTCAGCACCGTTGGTTTCTGATGAAGGGAAAAGAAGAGAGATGGCAGCACTGGACAATTCTTTACATGCAGGACAATTTATGAGCAGATAAGCGTGGGGGGACCTGTGTGTGGCTGAGCAGCCACACCTCTGGGCAGCCTTACCCTGCCTTTTGTCTGTCCCCAGGCCTCATGTGCCATTGGTGTTATTTTTTTCTCTCATAATCCCTCTCTCACACCCTGCTCTTGCACTTCTCCTTACCAGCAGCAGTGTTGTGCCCTCCCTGCCTTTCTCCTCCCGGTGACTTACTCTGTGTTGTAGGCACACACATTTCTCCCTGCAGCACTGGCTGCCAGTGCAGGCTCTGAGGCATCCCATCCACGAGCACACAGCCCCTGGGCTCAGCACTACTGCAGCAGCATTTAAAACTCCATCTCTACTCTTCCAGAGCTGTGGAAGAATGACTGCCTTTGCTAACACACACTGCTGTGCTGCAACAAATTCATGTGGACATTGACAGCAGACTATTTCTGTTCCAGGAATGCTTCTGCTGCTACATTATCATCTGCAGTATCCAGACCCTCTTTCCCTGGAGTACACTTCTATGCATTTATGACAATTTACATTATTTTTTCTCTTTCTAACCCTTCTTTGTCGTCATTATTTCTGAATAAACAGAAACATGGCTGATACCAGTCAATTAATGAAAATACTTTCTCACACTTTGGTTTCAGCCTTTGTTATTGCATTTACTCTTCCAAAATATTTTATTTTTAAGTTGTTGGGTTTTGCTTTATTTAACCTGTGTCATTCTCAACTCTTGATATAAAGATTGAGTTCAGGTTTGAGGGGGTTTTTTGCTTGTTTTGTTTTTCCTAGATGTAAGAAGAAGAAGTAATAAACCAGCCTTGCTGATAAATGTGTGACACTGACAACTGGCCAGTTTGGATCATGTAATCTAACTGAATTAGTTAATTATTAATTATAATAATTATTATTTAATTTATGAGTTAGGAATAAACTTATTTACTCTGAGTTAATGTTGCTGCAACCATAATTTCATCTAAAGCATTAATAGCAGGCAGGTAAGAGACTAATGTATTTGTGGCTAAAATCCATGTCACTATCACACTCTGCACATCTCAGCAGATATTTGAAAAATACACCCCACTTTTCCAGAGCTTTATAGATCTTTGAAAATCCAAAGTGAGCAAAATCTTCCACACGTTTTTTATGATGGTCAATGTATCTCACATAGAAAAGGCACATGCAAAAATAAGTAATCCATTAGCCTCCTCTAGGTGAAGGGGAAACATGAGCAGTTGTGCCAGTTCCCTGACAGGTCTCCTGCCTCCACTGGTCATTTAGGTCTATAAACAGCATTATTTGTTCCCCAGTCAGTGTAAATGTATATTTTTGCTATAACCATGGTACTATGAATCTCTGCTGGCCACAGGCAGTGGATGTTGGAACAACAACCTGTTACAGAGCTAGTGCTTTTTTTACAACAACTGCTAGAGCTGGGAGGCTCTGGCTAACAGTTGACCAGGAGTACCCTTTGGACTCAGGAAGAGCAGCATCTGTGGTGACAGCAGAGTGCGTGAGCTGCAATTGAACCTTGTGGATGGGCTTGACAAAGGCAACCTGAGCAAAGGTGGCTAATTTATGGCTCTGTGTTCCTAGACCTAACCTTGTGTGTAAGGAAACAGGATGTGTTAATGGGCTTGGGCATTACTACAGTGATAAAGAAATGGATGTTGCCACCGAGGTTGTACAATAGCAGAGATATCTGGCTGCTGAGCAGGGCAGGGTCTTTGCCAGTACTATTCAAATGGACACATCCTGCAAAGCTTTTACAGTGTTTGCTTAGAAGGACAGACCTGGGCAGACCTATCCTGATGCAAAGTCTGGTCAAGTCAAAAACTGGTATTGTTTTCAATAACTCTTGGCTCCAGATTTTTCACATCTTGCTGTTACCTACAAGCCTCCAATCAGAAAACCAACCAACTGACACTCTTGAAGACTTCTATACTTATGATTTACAGCTGAAAATTGGTCTGTAGCATACTGTGGATATAGCTGGAAATACAGTATGTTCACTCACAGTAGTCAACAGAGACCCACAACCATCTGTCACCAGTTACAACTTAACAGGTCTTAATTTGGCTGATACCCCTGCGATTTTATCTTTGTATTAGCTCTATTAGAGACAGGAGTTCCTGTCCTCTCACAGCTTCAAGTTGCCACAAAACTCTTCATACAGATGCTTTACTCCTGCTAATGTCTTCACCCCCTCATACCTCTCACTGAGTATCGGGGAAAGGCAAGTTTGGCCATAGGGTCTGGCCCATGACTACCAACTTTGGCACAATGTCAGAAAACGTACTAAGTGGCTTAAGGAATGACACCTTTAGTTTGAATAGACTATGGTGCAACCCTCTTGAAAGCCGGTGGTGATGTTTCCATTAATTTATTTCAACAGGAAGGAACAAAAGCTCTGTGAGCCAGCTCAGGTGGAGCTGCTTTCCAGACTGGTTGGTTAAGGAGCCTCTGGCCAAAAGGATACCGGGGTGGAACAGTTGCACCTTTTGTTATGACTGTAACAGAGCTTGAATTACCTGGGTTTAATATGAAAGTCCTGAAAACTACTCTAGGAATAGGCTGAATTATGTTAATTGTAAGCACCAGTGATTTTCCATTGTTCTGTGAACAAGGAAAGCCGTTGGCTTGCAGTGACATCTTTCATCATTAATTAATCAAAATCTAGACATGCTGAATTTTTTATCACAACTGACTTCTCAACAGCTGCTGAAAGTACTAGAAAATCCATTCACTGCCACACAATAGCTGCCTTGATAAATCACAAAACAGAAGATAGTGTTTCTTACCTTTCAAAAGGCTCAACACCAGGCTGAGACACACAGCGAGGAACACAGAGCGCCTCATTGCCACTTCTGTTGGTGCAGCCACTTGCTGCTAAGCCTAAGAGAAAGTGCCTTCCTCTTCTGGCGTCAGCTCATTTAAAGTCCCAGCCACAGGTAAAGGGCTCAGCCCTGAGCTGACGTCATGGTAGCAAGTGGCAAATGATAAATTCAAGCGGTGTTTTTCTGCCTCCTCGGGCTGGGAGGAGATTTCTGGACCTGCAACGTTCTTCCTTTAAGTTATAAATACTTGAGATACATTGACACAAGGAAGCTACTGCTAAATGAGCTGACATGGGAACTGACAGCACACCAGCTATCCCCTACCAGCTTTCCATATCAACACCTTCCATGCAAATTAAATGAAGGGTGCAGTATAATCTGTTCTTAAGGTGGAAGAGGCGATCCCATCCCAAGACATGCTAATTATGCACTTGGAAAAGAGTACCTGGGATCCACATACTCACTTCCCTTGCAATAAGTTACCAGTACAGACAAGCTTCGTTTCTCAAATTCCAATTATTTCTTTCTTATAAATGAAGTATTACGCCAAAGCACTTCTTACTGCTTAACAGGGTAAAAAGAACCAGAAAACACCGGCACCTTTGACATCAAAGAAACAGGACTGACGTTGGCCCTTCTGGCAGTGGCCATGGCTGTTTTGTTTGCTGCCCTCTTATGTGTGTTGTGGGCTCACTAAAGCGGTGGGCCAAGAGAAGGAGGAGCAGGCAGGTGTTTGTCTTCATCTGAGTGGCAGCCTGCCTTTCTTGAGAGGAAGCCTATTCCTGCTGGGGAGAGTTTTGTAACCACAGATGGTCAAGCTGGAGCACAAAGCCTGCAGCAGATCTAGAAATGACAGAAGGCCCAGAAGGCCGTGAAGTAGTAACACTGCTGTGATGCAGGGAAAATAGGTTGGAGACTGAGACTTTTTAACATAGCATTCCAGGAAGCTTCTGAAAATGGCCAGTGAGAGATGATCCCAAGATAGCAAAAAAGGTCGTTGTGGGCAGGATGTGGTTATCCCAAAGTCTCTTATTTTTAGCTGCCTCTCCTCTCCAAGCTCTCTAGTGTTTGTTCTGCTTTCTGCTCCAGTAAAATGCACTGCTTGGGAACAGCTGGGCCGCAGTGATTCCCAGTACCTCCTTTTCAGGCAAAGGTGTAATTTCTCTCATTTTGAAGGTCTAAGTGACTCTGTATCCTGCCACAACTGCCAGTAAAGTCTTTCACTGAAGTAAACACAGGTTATCCCATCATTATCAAACACAGACAAGAAGGATGAGCAACCCATCAGTGTATCCCCTGCAATGCTACTTCTAATGGCTATGGAGCTGGTGTCTCCTGGCAGACTCCACTGCCAGCAACACAGGCAGGTTATGAACACACTTCTGAATGCCAAGTAACAGCTCAGTGTGGTAAATGCCTCCCCCTTCATCTGCTTTTGTTTGATCCTCTGTTCTAAGAACAAGAAATGTAGTCTTGGGTAATCACCTATACTGAGAGGGTAACTGTCCTTGAATGAAGGAGGGTGAGAGAGACCAGAAGTATTACTCAATTAATTCCTGAACTTAGGGTTGTCCTGAAGTTTTAACTTGCACTGAACCAGGAAACACTGCAGGCTTACAGACAGCAAAACTGGTTGTGTGCCTCTCTGCTGGCACAGGGAATGAAGGGCCTTGTCCCTCTGCACACCTGCTCAGGATGCTAAGCCTGAAATGTGGGTTGTTTTGCCTGTGCCTTCCTTTGTCCCTCTGTCCCCAAAGCCCCTCCTGTGCAAACTGCTCCCCACAGCTACCCCTAGTCCCCACAGTGACCCCCTGGCAGCCCCTCTCTCACTCTGCCCCTTCAGGCCATGCAGGATTCAGCTCCTGCCCTGCTGCTGCTGCTCCCTCCCGTGATCCTCCTGTTGCCGCTCCCTCCCGTGATCCTCCTGTTGCCCATCCCTGATCATTCAGTTCCTCCAGGCCCCTCTTTAAACTCCTTTCCCATGGAGCTGACAGAATAAGAGAAAAAAATGCCTGGGAAATGTTTGTCCCCATTGCCCTGTGCCTCCCTGCTTGGCAAGTGTCCAGCTTCCACCACCCTCCCAGCTTCAGGCAACACCCAAAAACTAATCCCAAAGTCTCGTTAGAATAATGTATTTCAGTGCTGTGAGCCCCAGACCCCAGCAGGTGCTTCAGGTGGGAAAGGGTGTGGAGAGGAGGACAAACCTGGCTGTGGGAGGGTGTTTGGCAGAGCTGTATGTCACCCATCCACTGGCAACATCCATCTCCCAGACTTATACTCTTCAATCTTCATGATACACCCCAATTTTCCAATGCTGCCTCAAGGTGCAGCTAGATTAACCCAGGTCTTAAAATCTCCCTGTTGGCTGTGAAGCAAATGTGTGGGACCAAAAGAACTTCTCAGGGCACTATTGAAAATGAGGGCCAGGCCTTCAGCAGATGTCAATGGTACAGCTCTGCTGCCTAAACTAGAGACTACTGGTTGATTGTGCAGTCCTGCACATTGGAACTGTTCTCTCCAGTGAATGCATATCAGGAGCTGGTGTATTACCTGTATTTTTAAACTCTACTTCCATTCCTACCTGGTTGTTTACATTTATTGCAATCACAGTTTTGGCAGTGAGTCATCTGCAGTGCAAAAGGCCCCAGTTTCTCCAGGAAATAGTGCACTGATCAGACATACATCTTCACAGGCCAGAACTTTTCATCTCTGCTCGCCCTTCCCTGTACCTTTTGTGACACACTGGTGGTCACAACAGGCTCTCTCCAGGAAGGAGGGCGATAGGCTCTATGTGCCCCATTGCTTGATGATTTGTGGGGGAATTTGTTATAGAGATATGGTGGTTTAGGAGAACAGACACAGAGAATTACCAGAATAGGAGAACTGATACCAGTGAAATAGCAGCTCTGGTGCAATTACTAATTAAGTCATTAAGCACAGATTTAGACAATAAAAAGTTGACTGTTAGTCCAGACATACTCACACAGCCACAGCAGTTGTGATGTCCTGCAAGGAACTACAGAGAGAACTTCCTTTGCAGAAATAGTTCAGTAACTTTCCAGGGGCTGTAAAATCAAACTGTTGTGTGTCAAAACTCAGATATGACAATCAAGAACACTGAATAATTATTATGGAATAAAAAATACGCTGTGTGTAGAAAGAGTAGTTGCTCTGTTGTCGATACTTGTTTATGGCAGGAAAAAAGTATCAAAGGTAAAGGGCCTTATTTATCTATTAGAAAGTGCATAGTCCTGTGTAGCCTCATTATGTAAGTTGTGTGGAATAAAGAGGCAATCATGCTGTCAGAAGACATACATTAAAGTAGGAAAAAGTGTCTTTTACAGCTCTTTCTGTGCATCAGCCCAATACTTTTTTCCTGCTCATTTTGCAGGCCTATTCCTTGCTAGATTCCTATTCCTGTTGCTATTTCGTGTAAATTTGGTTCATCCACTATATATGACATATATAAGTAGAAATATTTGTTTTAATTAGCTGAAAGTTAAAAAAAAAACCTCAGAAAGCCTAAAATCAAATATTTAGATATAGACACAGATTCACATATAATCAGGGGAAGCAGATGCTCTTTAACTTCTTTTCAGGTGGTTCCCAAGATGGTGGAGGGCACACACTACAGATGCATTCAGTGGTCTCAGAGGCACTGGTATGCAAATCTGAAGTGGGCAGGACTGTTAAATCATGTGCTTGTCCATAAGTCCAAAGACCTTTTACTTAGTCCCATGGAAATGTTGTGACCTATCCTTTTACACTGCCAGTTTCCTAAAAGATACCAACATCACACAGAAAGAATAACCTGAAACAGTCGTGGTGAGTGATCTCTTACCATGGGGTGAGCTGCTCTCTGTGGATGCTTGTCTCTTTTCATGGCTTCTGGGGGAGCCAGATGGTGTGTGCAAACTGGACACCTAACTTTTGACAGACCAGAATCCCACTTTAGTCCCATCGGATTGCTGTCACAGTTGTACTGCTCTGGAGCAATATAGGAGAAAATTGCCCCAAATGAACCTACCTGCCATTGCTCCAGCTGCTCTTCCACATCATGCCTTTTCTCAGCAGCCTGAGTTGAACTTGGTGTTCATCTGGATTCAAGGTGACCTCCTTCTTCCTTCGAGGAACACTCAGCTGTGTATTCTTCACTGTCCCTGATGGCTTTTACTGGGACAGGACTGATCTCACGGTGGTCAGGTCCAGTCCTTCGCCCTTGCAAACAGCCCTGCTGCACCTACCTCCCCTGAGGTTTTCCTTCCCTCCAACATGCACTTACACACATAAACACACAACTTCAACAGTTCCAGCAAAAATTAAACTGAGGAAAAATTAAAATAATATTGAATTCCTTGGTGCCACCAAGATAAATGTGTCATAACACAACTCGTATTTCAGCTGAGCAGAATTTCGTTTGGCACAACTAACAGAACATACCCATTTCCTCTTTGCTTTTCAATTTAGTTATTCCATCAGGAAGCACCAAAAGAACAAAAGAACTATGCAATTTCTTATTTTCTGGATTAGATTTGCAATAAGAATTAAAACCACCTAAAAATTGCATATGTTTCTCTTTACAGGCAAAACTAAAGACAATAAAAAAGCCGGGACATAGTAATATTCATTGTTTTATTGTATCTTTTTATAATACTGACTAGAACGCCAGATTTAATAATATTGGATGCAGGTATAAAAATAATCCAATCCTTAAAAATTATATTTTGCTACTACAGTACTGTATAATTAGTGGAGGCTGAAAATATGATACAACTTTAAATAATACTGGTTTGGAAAACATCCTCAGAACCCCAGAGACTTGGAAGCAAACATTCAGAGATAGAGGGAAGCAAATGGAGCAATGTCAAGAACATAAAGCAGGTTTACATTCAGGTTGTAAAGAAGCACAAACAAATGCTGAAAATTTACCTTTTGTAAGAGAGGTCGCCAAAGGTGAGCTTTACTACTGCAATTGTGAAAGCTGCTCAAATAAATCATTATGATTTTACACACCAAGTTTGACCTTCCACTAGGAGAAAGTCCTATAGAATTTAATGGGATTTAAAGCAAATAACTAAGTTTAACAGAATTTCCTTTAAAAAAGGAAGGTAGTAAGTATTTATCCTGTTGATGGTTTGTTTGGTTTTTTTTCTTTAAAGTGAACCCATCCTTGGAGACTTGTTATGTCCAGTGAATTCTGTAGCCGTATTCAAGAGAAGTGATCAGTGTTTACTGTATTCCACAGGACTTTTCCACACAGGATTTTGCAGACCTGGGGGCTGCCTGTTGCAGTCATTAACCCAAGTAAGACTCCCATCCCTTCTAGCATTTCACTGAAATAGAGACTGAGCGATTTAGCATTTAAACACCACTTTGGAGGAACATCAGGTACCCTCTCTAGGTGTTCCCTCAACAAGGATATTATGCAACACAGACTAGGCACAGAAGAGATGTGATCCCACACATGACCTCACAGTACTGAAGCCACACTTCTGCAAAATAAGTAAGTATATTCTTTTTTTTTTTTTAATTTTGGTATTTCTTACCCCTTCATGGATTTCACTTCTGCTTTTCAATTTCCACAGTTCAAGGGAATGAAGAACTAAATTCACGTTGAAAAGGTCCCAAACTCTTACAAGCACATAGGACATACCCGTTCTGAAACTAGGAGATCTTGTTTTGCTTCTAAAGGGACAAGTAGGCATGCTCTGCAGAGCAGTTGATATGTGTGACTGCAGAAAGCATCTCTACATTCCTAGATATTACACCATAGGAAACAGGCTGGCTGACCAGTAAAACAACTACACAAAATTCACATTCATTCTCTTCCCAGGAAGCTGTTTCAGACCTTGAAGCTGTTTTGTTCATTCTCACATAACACAGGTCCTGCTACAGTAGTAAGTATGCTTTAAGAAAAAAAAGAAGATACAACACAGAAAGGCAGGAACAGTATCACAGAAATAGGCACACAGAGCCATGGTAAAGTATGTGCTACATGCAGGTGACCCTGGTGGTAGAGTAATTCAGGCCTAAAAAGAAAACTTTGTTACAGTCCGTGGGAGAGTTACCCCCATCACTGTAATGGATGCTGGGTTACATCCTTTGTGTGTAAAGAGGAAAAAACATTAGTCAGCATAGGAAGAGCATTTAACTAAAATGCATCCGTTCTTGTTAATTTAAGGAAGAAAGCTAAAGATTACTATGAGGGAATGAAAAGTCCAGCTGGATTTGGAACGGATATGGCCATCGACCAGCATCAGAGACCAGTCTCAGGAAAGCCCTTGGTGTATCTGCAGCAGTGCCCAAACCCGCTCTGTGCTCACTCAGGTCCCAGCAAACAACCTGTACAAGTATTGGCACAAACCATTTCACAGTGACAAATACCTCTCTCCAACTGCAATTTATTGCTATTTTTAAAGCCTTTTACTACCTTCAGTGGGGAGGCAGATAACTTTGATAAGGCTGTTGATGAGTGGTAACTCCATACATGACTGTGCCAGTGGGTCTTATGGGAAATGCCACAAGAGCAGTGAGGTTCATTGCTGCTATAAAACCTAATGCTTTCAGTGTGGTGGAAAAGGGCATCAACCTGGCCAGCTTTTTCCACTTGTAGCCCAATTCAGTGCTGTGAGGTTTCAGCAGTATGAAAAAACGACCCTGATTTTCCCAGTGCAGCTGGAAGGACTGGCCAGGGCAAGCAGCAGGACACAGGAAGATGGTATGTTCAAGCTAGCTTTTGAAAAATCCCTCAAATCTGCATTTTGCTGATCAGTTCACTGGAATTGCCTCTCCTATGCTGACTGTCAGGGGTATTTTTGTGGGTAAGGGGTTTTGTCAGCATAATTGGCACAGCACCATAGCAGCAAACACATGCCTCTCACAACTTTTCCTGCCAAGTAACAGAACTAGCACTTTTTTCCAAATTTAATTAAAAATACACCCACACAACTGCCCATGGGCCCTTGCTGACTGCTCCCCTCACTTTCCACAGAAGTCAGGAGCAATAGCAGATTTATAAGCAGTGTTGGTGTAATTTTTCTCCCTTTCCCCACATCTGGCTGAACCACTTGCATCCTCCATACCAAAAATATGCCACTTCCCTCTTATCCTCTTGGATAGTGGAGAGTGATTCCCCTTGGGAAAAACATCCAGTGTGCTCAAAATTTTTAATTTGGGTAGCTAGGAGTAATCTAAAAGAGAGATGAGAAGTAAGCTGCATGTATTTAGACATCCTACAGGGAGTTAGGTAGTGAACAGAGAAGCATCTGATTTTGAAAGTGGGCTTGAGGGCACAGAGACCCTTTTTATACCCAAGAGGGGTAACAAGCCCCACTGCACTGCCAGAGGGTGCTTTGTTTACAGCAGACACAGAGAGCATCCTGGTGGCAGCTGTACCCAGAGACAACCTGCACTGAAACAGGCCACACCCCTGCTGTGGCTGGGGGAGTCCGTGCTGCTGGGGCAAGGCAGTGAACACCTGCAGTAAAATAACCATCATAAACTGTGACACAGCACAGTGCACTGCACCCACCCCTTCTGTCCTGGTGGAGCTGGGAGCGGGTGGCACCTGACTGAAGACACAAGCACTGCAGCACAGGTTGCAGCTGGGCTGGTGGAGAGCCAGGGGCTGAATCACCCCAGGTTGCTTCTGACACCTTCACAAAAGCTTCCTGGATCACTGTGGGGGAAAGCACCTTGCATTCATCTGGGTGCTGACTCCTCCTGCCTAAACCCTCTCTTGCCTGCTGAGCAGGGCCTCCTGGGACACCCCAAGAAGGTGTGGCAGGTCAGGAGAAACCCTTTTCCTCCTCCTCCTGTGGACTGTGCATTGGCTCTGTGACTCCTTTCTCACCCAAGTTAAATAGAAGGTCAGGCTGCAATGGATAAACCCTCATATGAAATGCCCCAATGTTTACCTCCTATGGTAGAGAGAAAATTTCAGTGCAATAACACTCTCTGCTTCAGAAAAGTCCGAGTTTTGCAGTCCTCACTCAGAAAATCTTGCTGGATTTATTGAGACTCTTTCTCCCCAGATACACTTCAAGAAGAATTTGAAGACCGTTAAGATATTAGAATTAATTACTTGCAAACTTTTTTGTGCTCTCAATTAGAAATAGTCCTATCTCAATTCCACTCAAATCCCTTGCAATTTGCAATGTGCTGGGAGATGCAGACCAGAAGTTTTGTTCACATACTCTTTTTACAGAAGGACTGATTTGCAGCTGTGAGTTGGTATGTCATACTTTGTCCTTTGTACTTGACACGCAGAGGTTCATCTCCTAGTCCTTGACTACCCAAGCAATTAAACATCTTTGCCTATAGGCATGGGCCTAAATGCTTCCCTATCTGAGGGCATGCTGGCACATGGTTATAGCACAGGATTGTCACCATTGCTGGGACACCTCCTTTATCACAAGCTGCTTTATTAAAAAGGGACAAAGTCCAGTGCTTGTCTATAGGCTTTGGATTTAGATTTAGCATGAATTGCAACTTCCTCCTTTTTTTTGTAACAGAGACACAACTCTGCTCCGTACCATGGCAAAGGCAGACCCTTCTGTCCAGGGCACTCTCAAAAACAGAGGCAATTCACCCACACAGAAATGACCCTGCCAATCTCCTGTCTGAAGGATCCCACAGCACAGCAAATTCCTTAGTTCTCATCAGCCAATGAATCCTGTGCAATTAAGAGATCAGCTGCTAACAAAAGGGAAAAGAACATAATTCGTGGACTGCAAACATCACTGTAGCAGGGAGCAGCTAATTCTTGTGCTTTACCTGTTATAATATTTTGGATACTGTAAGGAGAGCTTTTCTTTTCCTTAGGCAGCTGTACTTCCCATAAGCATCCACTCCTTTCCCCCTGTGGCTGAGATCAGCCGTGTACTACCAGCTGCAAGGCTGATTATGGATCAGGCAGTCATGAAGTTGCATGTATTGTCACCAAAAATTCCTGTAAGTGCAAAGGATACTGCCCCAGGCATCCACAAAGCTCTGTTTTTCTGCAAGCCCACACTGCTGCTTCTACACAGTAGGCAAGAGATGAGGCACAAAAAGGACACTGTGTTTGTGTGCTGTGGCTGGTGCACCAAGCTGTGTCTGCTCAAGCACATCTCTGGCACCTTTCCTGTCTTGCAGTTTTGAGAAAACAGAAGCAACTCTGAGCAGGGACCAGAAAGTTCTAAGCCAACACAGCAATAATTGCCTGTTGCTATCTCCCTTTCCTCTGGGTACCTGTTACTGGTCTTTGGGAACACAACAGCCCTTAAAAAGCTGTGAGAGGATCTGGGAACTCACACCATCTGTAGGATGCAAGTACCTCCTCCCTGATGGAGGGCTCCTCATCAGCCCAGGTTTGCCTCCAGTGAGCAGCCAAACAACACATGAGCGTCCAAACTGCTGCCCTTACTTGGGGTTAGGCACTTTGGGGATGCACCCCGTGATCCTCAGTGCTTCAGCGAGCCAAGCTACCTAATGAACTTACTTGTAGGCACTGTGCCTTTTAAAGCATGGTGGGGGAGAAGGGAATATCAGCTTATGTACACACTGCAGATATGGTGGGTTAGTGACTAAGGAATTGCACTATTTGTTATCCTCATACAAGCAGCCACCTTGAATTAAAAGCACAGTCACATTCAAGAGGAGAAACTGCATCTGGACCTTGTATCTAAACAGGTTTTGGATGACTCAGATTAACAGTGCAGTAAAGATAAGTGGTAAATATACTTCATTATATTTAATTATATTTCCTGCATGAGTCGGGGCAATCCCAAGCACAAATGTAGGCTGTTGGAGAATAGAAAGTAGCCCTGAGGAGAAGGACTTGGGGTGTTGGTTGACGAGAAGCTCAACCTGACCCAGTGATGTGCTCTGACAGCTCAGAGAGCTAATTGTGTCCTGGGCTGCACCAGAACCAGTGTGGGGAAGGGATTCCTTCCCTCTACTCTGCTCTCCTGAGTTCCCACCTGCAATGCTGTGTTCAGCATTCCCGTAAGAAGAAACGAGTCCAGAGGAGGCCACAAAGATGATCAGAGGCTGGAGCACCTCTACTGTGAAGACAGTCTGAGGAAGCTGGGGCTGTTCAGCCTGGGGAAGAGTAGGCTCCAGGGAGACCTTAGAGCACTTTCCAGTAAAGAGGCCTATAGGAAAGCTGCAGAGGGACTTTTCACAAGGGCATGTAGGGATAGGACAAGGGAAAATTATTTTAAAGCGAAGAAGGTAGATTTAGATTAGTTATAAGGAAGAAATTCTTCATTATGAGAGTGGTGAGGCACTGAAACAGATTGCCTGGAGAAATTACCCAATCCTTGAAAATGTTCAAAGCCAGCTTGGATGGGGCTTTGAGCAACCTTGTCTAGTGGAAGGTGGCCCCACTTATGGCAGAGGGGTTGGAACAAGATGATCTGTCAGATCCCTTCCAACCCAACCCATTCTAGGGTTCTGTGATTACCAAATCTCTTTCAACACCCAGTTTAGGTCAGAATACAGTCCATGAGTTTCCATCTGATCTTTGGTGAGAAATGCAATAACTTACATTCTTCAGCTTCTGTTAAAATGAACGAACACACCTGGGTGAGGAAACTTGCCTGGTCTGAATCACTCGAAACCAGGATGGAAGAAAGAAAAACACTTCAACGTAAGTGATTTTTGCCATGCTAGGATTGGAAGCATCATGTTTTTCTCTTCCTTAAATGCAACTGACCATAGTGAGTCCTCTTTTTGCAATGCACTGAAAGCCTCCACAGCTCCTTCAGAACTCAAGGTGGACTGTGAAGGTTTGAAAACACAATGTTCCACCTTCAGTGCCCAGAATTCAGGTTCCTCTGCCCAGCCAAGGCTACAGCATTATTGCTCCTTCACAGATTCCTCACAAAGAGCATTCTGAATTCACAGCTCATCTTTTTCTTCCCTGTGATTAATTATTTCATATTGTATTACTGTTTCTACGGGCATTTAAATCCTTGTGGGGAAACAGAGCCCCAAAGGACCCCATATGGAAGCACCATGATGGCGTGTAGTGGCATCACTTCTGAACGACATTGCTTGACAAAACAACGTTCCCTATGTACAGAAGGTTTTCAAAGCAGCACAACTGTGCCTTTTTTCACTTAAAATTGCAGTGGTGTGACTAACCTTCCCGCACTCCTTGGAGACAATCAGCCCATGAATTCAGCCAATATCGCCAGACACTGGGCTTCAGCAAGGACCCAGACATCTGGAGAACTTTACCAGTAAGAAGGTGAGGGCCAGAAGACGAGCCAGCTTCCCTGTCGTGCAGGGAGCAGACAGCAATGCAACAGTGTAAAAGGGAGTGGGCAAACCTGCCCTACCAAAAGCAGTTGCGCAGTGAATCCTTGCATGAAGGCTGGCTGGGAAGACAAGCACAGTCAACAGTGAGTGAGATCTGTAAACAAGACACTCCCTAGTGGTACTCAATGCAGAGTGCTGGGCACAGTTCATCTGCCTGTACTGATCCATGCCTGCCATGTAGCACGAAGAGTGAAGAACGAATATGGAGTACGTGTGTCAGCTTCCCTCTAGGTCTTTTAGTGATGTGCTTCTTGAGCCATTCCCTCCTCTTCCTCCTCCTCTCTGATGCTCAGCAACTGTGACCGTCCCTCAGGGCAGCAATGCTCAGCATGAAGTTCAAAGTCCTTCCTATTAAATGGGAAGAGTAAGATTGATGTGGCCTGAACTACCCAGGAGACAGATTGTACCTGGGGATTAAGGGCCACACAACTGTGTCAATCTTCTACTCCCTCCCCACTCTCTGCTAAAAATAGTCTCTTCTTCTGGTTTCATCACTAATGAAGGATGGATTGTATTGTCCAGGGTAGATGCATGAATGTCGAGATCCAGGCAAACCAGTGTAGGGAGGATAAAGTCCATTTCTTTCCAGTTCAGGATTTCTCAGTCCGGTTGGCTGTATTAGCAAAAAAAATTAAATAAAAAGGGTCTTATTCACACACTCAAATCCTCCTTCAGGCACAGCCTTACCACATTTCCTTGCTGTTAGTTCAGTAGCTAGAAGGAACAATGTGATCTCTAATGATCTAATAATCTAAGATGATTTTTGCTGTATTGCCCGAAAGGATTATTGATGAAATCTAATTTCAACATCTGGCCAATGAACAGACTTGAAGTTTACCTAACTCTACCAAGTGCAGTCTAGGTACACAGTTAATTTTTAATTAAAAAAAACAAACCTACTGTTGAGCTCCAGTATTGAAACAACTCTCATGAAACAGATATCGTCCCAGAGCCATCCTTAAAGGAAATAATTCTAGAAAATCAAAGTTAGTCTCCCGCTTTGAGTATTACCTGGGAACACTTCTCTCCACATTTCCCATAGGTACCTCCTCTCCCAACACAGGCCCTTGAATTACATGTCAAATACAAAATGATCTGACCTTCCTTTCTTTTCCCTTCTTGTAATTAAGTAAATCTCCTGGAGACACTAGATGGAGGAACATTGATGTCTAAGATCAACACTGTACAATCTTTTCACCCAGTGAATAACGTGAAGCCCACTGGTCTGATCTGTCACACAGCAGATTCATTCAAAGCCCTCATCACCTACTGCTTGCTAAAATGTTTCCCTCTCTAGTATAATGAGAGCCTTAAAAAAAAATAGGAAATGCATTTTCATTTTCAAATATCTCATTCTTAGTTGAAGCACAAAGGAAGATTATTTGCCTCCATGCTGTACAACCCAGTAAATTTACTTACTGGAAAACTTAAAATATAAGCCAGGAAAATAGTAATGCTCTCTGTTCTCTGCTCTGGAAAGCAAGGAGTCCAGAATGTGTGATTTGGGTGAAATCCTGCAGCCTTCACTCACATGAGTAACCCACACACACTTAAGTATATGTTGCTGAAAATGAGTGACAGATGATACAGCAGCACCACAGCTCTGGATACAGACATTAGCAGATGGTACCAGCCATGACAAAGTCTCGTGCTCGTGTCTTTCTGTGCCCTACACAGCCTATTACTCCTTATTCCCTCAGAGATGAAGGGATGCTCCTTATGTACCCTGGAGAGGGAAGGAATGAAAGAAAAGAGGGGTCCTCAGTGACCAGCATCTTCCTGTTTTGGGGTAAGTTCCCCAGACAAAGGTTTCAACCTTCCACTTCATCAGGGAGGGTGGACAGGAGAAAATTGCCTACAGGGAACCCTGGCAGTCTGTCCAGAAACTTTAACTGTCCATCTCTACTCTAGCATTGGGCTTTTTGGGCATTTTTTCCAAAATATTCCTAGACATTTCCTAAGCATTCTCTCTAATGACATGTCTGTGATATTCACCACAGGTAATAGCTAGAGCCCATAGGACTCCTGCTGCCTTGCTGTCTAAGGAAGACATTTGCTTTGCCCTCTTATCTTGCAGGAAAGGGATCCACGCTTCCATAAATAAAGAAATATCTCTTTCCTGTATGAGGCACAAAGGGTTAAAGTGAAGCTATGGATAGATACCGAATAATACACATCTGTCATCTGCAACAGGTTCTTGGTGCTTCCATTCTCCTGCATCTCGATGGTCTCTCTGCCCCACTCCTGTGCCCGGGGATTCTTCGGGTATTCAGCATAAGGTGACATCTGGAAATCCCCACTCTTGAAAATCAGTTTACTTATGTCATTTTTATTCTTCCTGTTTATAAAAGAATGAGGGAAAGTGAAAACTTACAACTTATTCTGCTATCTTGTATACACTTCTGACATGATCTCAGGAGAGATCACTACTTGATGTTATGAATCTTGACGGGGAACGAGGATCATTTCAGAAGGACTATAGTCCAATCTTCTGCTCTGAAGCCGAGTCAGATATGAAATCAGATCATGCAACTCAGGGCATTATCTGGTGGGATTTGAAATCTCCATAGACAGAGATGGCAACCTCCCTGAGCAACCTATTCCACTGCCTTACTGTTCTCTTGGTGAAAGAATTTTTCCCTACATTCAGTTTGAACCCCTCCTGTTCCAGCTTGTTCCAGCTATGCCCCTTGTCTCTTAGAAACACGTGTGTTCATCTAAGTCAATGAAAAACTCATGGAAATTGAGGGGGGAAAGTATAGGAGCCCCCATGCCATTAATGATAGCACTTGTAGGCACTGTGTTAGTTCCTAAGAAGGAAGACCTGCAAGGAGCTGACCTGAATGACCCAAAATGTCCCTCCAGGACTATAACGTTGTATGAATGGACTTTTGTGACATTTCCAGTTCAAAGCAGAGTATCCTCCAGGAAGTCACATAAGCTGCCAGAGGCCTAGACTCATGAGGAGACCAGTCCATCCCTGTGAAGATCTGCAGTGTGGGGCCTGGAGTCGTGCTGGCCACCTCATTTCCTGGCTGCGGTTTGCTGGCATCCCTCTGGCTCAAAATACAGGGTAACAGGGGCCCACCACTGTGCCCACCAAGCCACTTCCATGTCTATATTACTGACAAATCCAGTTGCCAACTTTATCAGAGAGCTTTGAAATCCTCGATTTCGGGACTGGAATGGTGGGGAGAGGGTGTTACTGCAAGGCATCCCTTTTCAGATTACATAAATCACAAAACAACTCCCTAGGCAAGCACATCTTGTCCAAAGCCACCTACTGGTATGGGAACTAGGGATGTGTGTGTGTGTGAGACAGGGAGAGACACACAGAGTGAGAGCACATGCAGGACTTGTCCGTAAAGGTAATGGAAAATCACAGAATCACAGAATCACCAGGTTGGAAGAGACCTCTAAGATCATCAAGTCCAACCCAAAAAACAGCATTATATACACTCAAACACCACTTGAGCAATGCCAAGTAACCTCTCCTGTTGCCTAAACTTCTCCTTTCTACTTATCTTGCACTTTTGGAGTCTGCTTCCTGGCTTCAGAGCCTTACAGCTCTGTGTGGGAAGGACTTCTCTGCCTCTCCATCCTTAGAGGTGATTCCCAGGTGTATCTTTAAGAGACACCCAATTCAGTTGTTAAGCCTGGCTGCTGGGGGAAAAAAAAAGATGTGCCTGAAATGAAAGCACAATGTGATACTTCAGTATCCCTGATTAACCCACTTGCTTAGCTTTTGTTTTCACCTATGTTTTGGTCCTTAGCTACCCTATGTTTTAGTCCTTCAGAGTTCATATGTGGAGCTCTGAGTGTGGTGTAATCCACTGGGAGGATAGCCTGGATGAGCCGGGCCTGGCAGCGGTACCTACCGGCAGCAGGTGACAATCAGTGCTATGCCCATGATCAGCAGCAGTCCCCCTCCTGCAGCTGCAATCACCACCGTGATGAGCTGGTACGCTACAGATGGGAGAGACACAGACTCAGAAACCCCAAGGTAACATATCCACAGTCCCCATGCAAAGGGATTAACTGTTTATTTCCCACCTTCCTCCCCTCTGTAAGCAATATTGCCTTAAATTTTCAAGTGAAAGAGAAACAAGTTCTTGTTTCTATAAGGAATAGATTCCCTTCACGGATAGATCAGAATGATTCAAGCAGTATTTCACGGATTCACCTTCAAATATCTTGCTTCAAGAGTGCCTACTATATGTGCTATCCTGACAGATTATAATAGGGAAAGAAGATGATCTTTCCTTACGAGATAGCATTAAGTCAATTTTGTCAAAGAAGGTCCACAAAATGACTTGCAACAGAAAATGAAGAAACAAAAAACACCGACAACAGTAACGTGTACCTACTGCATTTTAGACACAACCACTTGCAATTACTTGTTTCAAATGTCCCATTTCTGACACTGTGGAAAAGAAAAGAAATGAAATTTGCTACTCACGGTTCCCACAGTTGAATCCACCCAAGCCAAAGGGGCAGCTGGGAACAGAGAACAACAGGGAGTTTTTCAGCGGCTCAGTTGTGCCCACAGGTCACCCGAGCAAGGATGGTGGGGTAGGAGGAGGGCAGAACAGTCACCATACCTCACACAGGTCTCGTTTTCCAGCTTATATCCATCTTCACAGGCTGAAAGCAGAGAGAAGGGCCGTGAGCACCGCGTAGTGGAGCGGGGAGGGATTTCCCAGCGCCGCTTCCCAGGGCAGCCTCACCTCCCCCGCCCCAGGGGCCCGACAGCATCGCGGCTGCACAGCAGGAACGCGGCGCGTTTTGATGGGATGCTGGATGTCCTCTGGTTTAGGCAAAACATCGCGCACTTAAATTCACCTCCCGCTGGCTTTAATGGAGCCATTTCAGGGCTTCCAGGCAGAGCCAGCCCAGAGCCTGGCACAGGGAGGGCAGCTGGCAATGTAATTCCCAGCAGAGCTTCTTCTTGCTCAGATGAAAACTCACTGCACACTTGTACCGCTTCACACAAAATAGCAAGGTAAAAAATCTGCAAGTGCCTCCAGTTTTCATTTTGAAAGCCCACTTGAACTATGCTACTTTAGCATTGGTGCATGTTATTAATTACTTTTAAATGTTAGTATTGCAACAAGATGTTATGCAAACACAGTCAGGGTAGCCCAAAGTGGTATGCTAATGTTTTTTTCTTGTGTCACCTTCTTTTCTGATCTTTCAAATTTGCAGCTAAATCATATTTTACTATACAATAGAAATTGAATTTATAAGGTCTAAATAATCCAGAAAACTCTTATGTGCAAAATGTTGGTGAAAAACTGAAACCATTACTTCAAAATAAAATCATTTCCGTGCTTGTGGACAGCTATCCTAAATTATCTGAGGAAATTATACTACCCTTCTGATGAACAGAAAAGGTGATGCTCATGGATTTTTTCCCCCCTCAAACACAATGTGCTGTCACAGAATTTCCCTGAATTTAATTCCAGTTTCAAATCAAATAGTTGGACTGGAACTACATTTTAGAGAAACATCCAAGACTGATTTTAGTATTTTCAGTGACAGACAATCAACCACAGCCCTGGGTCAGATGCTCACAAAGTTAATTTTCCTCAGCCATTAAAAACATTCACCTTCTTTCTGGTCTGAATTACCCCAGTGTCAAATTCCAGACTTTGGATGTTTGCTTATTAGATTGGAAAAAGTTATGTGATCAGGTTTCTCCTCACCACCCCCAAATCATTCCTTTATCTTAAATAAAGCCAAGGCCACTGAGATCTTTGAGTCTTCCTAATTATTGCAGCTTTTCTTCTGAACACTCACAGGTTCTCTTTGACTCTTCTGATTTCTGGTTCCCAGAAAGAGATGTTGCAAGCCCAGGCATAATAAAATTTCCCATCTTCTGCCTGCCTCACATCCTCAGGATGTGTGGACACAGAAGAGTGCTGCACTCCCATCACTTCTGTGCCTGTAGACGCAGACTCGCTGTAGCAACTGGCACCAACGATGGTGGTGGGGGCTGATGTCCACGATACCTGGTCTTGCACACCTTTGTCTGCCCTATATAGCCCCACTACTCCTTCACCACCTCCCTCCACTCCAGAGCTGGGGATCAGGAGGGTGAAAATCGTTACACAGCCCCCCCGCTGCACCTCACTGCCATGCTTTTTGTACTGGATTTTTGTCCCTGTAAGATGATTTTTTTGAAGTAGAGGAAGAGACCAGAGGTAACTGTGAAAGAGTTAAGAGCCTCAGACAACAAACAGCCAGGGCAAGGATAGTAAATCCCAAAGGATCCTTGCCTGGCTCATTCATCTCACTGAGGCTTTAGCAAAAGGAGACTGGATGGGTTGCTCCTTTCACTTGCTAACAAAAGCAGACTGAAAACATTACGGAGTGAATGTTCTGCCAGAGCAAACCACAGGCTGAGGCTGTAAGGAAAAGTGCAGTGGAACGGAGGGAGGCATCACCTCACAGCTCACTGGAGCTGCCTTCTCTAACGAGCACAGCAGCCCCGCGTTTCCCAGCCCCAGTGCCAGCCCCAGCCCACCACCTGCATGTTGGGAAGGCCTGCAGGAGCAGGCAGGCAGGTGCTGGAGCCCACCCTAAGCCCAGTCCTAGCCCAGTAATGTGTGTGGGCTCATACACCTTGAGCAGTTTCAAAGCTGGAGCTGTGCCATGGGCAGGAGCAGCCTTGGGACCTCGCTGGCACACAGCTCTCGGGTCAGGAGGACATAGGAGCAGTAAAGAGGAAAAGCAAGATCCTGAATATGCATTTCTCTGTCTTACTTAAAAACTTGGTGCTTATGTATTTTCCTCTCCTCACCGTGTCTTTTCCTGCCACTTTGCTTTCTCCTTTGGTATCTTTCCTGCTCCTTTGAACGCATTCCCAGGAGAGCTCTCACTGTCACACTCACTCGGCAAGATTTCAAACACAAGCAGGGAACAGAGGAAAGGCCTAAGTGTCAGGGGCCAAGCAAAGCTATCAAGTTGTGGTCTTCAACCTAGGATTCCTTTGCCTTTGCCTTCACAAAAGACACTCAGGGGTCTCTTTGGAAACCTGCTTTGCTGCTCCTTGCTTCATTCCAGAAACACTCTGTACTAGTAAAAATAGCATGCCCTTGAAAAGCTGGCACATCGGGTTTGTTGCTCTGTTACTGAAATAGTCCTGAAGATACTGAGAAGTTTGAAAATCAGCAGCGACCCAGAGACACTGAACAGCACAGCAAGAGGTACCATGGCCGACATGTTGGAACTACTGTGGCTCAGAGACCCAACCCTTCCCTGGTCCTTGCTTTTCCAAGCATGTCCCTGAGGACAGGTGCTATAAGAAGGACAGAACAAACCCTGTGGGTCAGGGCAGCCAATTCTCCCAGTCTTCCCACGGGGGAGACCGGACAGGACAGCACAATAGCCATTTCCCTCTTTGCAAATACTATAATTGGAGCTACTACACCACATTTTCACAACCCACAATGAGGGTCGGATGCTCACGAGACCTTGGTTCCTGTTTAGGCACTGAAAGGGCAGAAATTTTCGAAGAGGCTGGTATATTGTATGCTATATTTATCAGCAAAATAGCCCTGAGTATCAAATGGGCACCATAGCTTGGCTTTTGGAAAAGCCTTCAAAAATCCCAACCACCTGCCTTGCCCAGATGGGCACAAGTGACACTGAAAATCTCGTATCTTGTCAGAGAGTGGCACCATGCAGTCAATGCTGCCCTCATGCCTCTGCACTACAGCCTAAATCCCACATCAGCCCTGTCCCTCAGATGCTCTCAGTCTGATCAATAAGTTGTTTCCTACTGACAAGAGTGAGATGAAAGTGCAGTTGAGGCCTCATTGCTTACAGATAAGGTTTTTATATTTTCCACAGCAAACAAGTTTCATAAGTATGGAGTAATCACATGTACAAGATCTTAGATCTCTTACCCCTCTGCAACCATCACATCCAAGTGCCTCACAGCCTTTCAGGTATTTATCTTCACTGCTTGGCAAGAGACATGAACAAGACAAATGAAGTAACTTTCCCTGGGTTCCCACTGTCCATGATGGAACAAGAATTGGGTAAAAACCTCCCCAAGTTTCAGCTCAGCTCCTCACTCACTACATAAGCCCATCTCTGACTCTCTAGGGTTGGTGGAGATGCTCAATATTTCCCAGAAGAAATCCTTCCTCTAACACACAAGATGAGGGGAAGGAAGGAAAACACAAAGGGAAAGGTTTTGACACAAAGGAGCCACAGAGTGAAGGAGAGGCAGGACCCTGACCTGGCATGCAGAGATGCCCATCTCTGAGCTGTCCCTCCCAGAGTCTGTAGCACATGAGTTATTTCCAGGCACATTTTTCTCTCTCTCAGATTTGGAACCGACAAAACATCTCCTCCTATTTCAAGAGCGACCCAGCAGGCAGTGCCAGAAGCAATATATAACCACCACTGCAATTGTTATTGATATGTCATCAGAAAACTGCATTTCTTAAGAAGCCCTACAGCAACCACAAACTAGGGAATGGACAGCCTGATCCTACAGAAGTCATTTGAACACTGGCATGCAAAGACTTTGCTTAAAATGCAGCAAAATCAGATTTGTTGATCTCAGGATTAGCTACAAAATAATGCAATCTTTAAGCTTAAAATTTCTATTAGGAACCCAGCAGAAAAATAAATTCATAATCATTTTCAGATACAAATTTTTAAAATACTGATGATGTATTAATATAAGCTTGTGAGTTTAAAGCACTTCCCTTAAGTTCACTGAGAGTTCAGACAAAATCAAAACAGGCAGAGACACACGTCATCTCTGCTCTGTGCCACTGAACTGGAGCCCAAAGCAGCCAGGCCCCCTTCTCCCTCTCCTCAATCACTGTGACTCACAGCATGCTCCAGAAAGAGATAATATTATTCCTAGAGAGAGACTGTATCTTCAGCATCTCCTGAAAAGCCCCCTAACTAAATAAAAGAAACTTGAGCTGCTAATATTTATTTATAATATTGAGGGTTTTGCATGCACAGCACTACAGACACACACTCATTTCCACTGGAACAAAAACTCTAAGGAAAATTCAGGCAAAACACACCACATAAAGAGCAATACCTCTGCAGGAGTGGTCCATCTTGTTGTATTTGAAGTACCCACTTTTGCACTGGCAGAGCGCAACTCCATCAAAGTCGGTGCATTCTGAAGTTTCCTTGTCACATTCAGGGTCTTTCTGTCTGCACAAGCTGCCAACTGTTGGATTGGAAAGAGGTGGCCAACATCAGCATGGTTCTTGCTGAACCCAACATTATGCACATTTGCTTTCCCTGGGCATCCCATTCAGCTGATGTGCTGCTTTAATCTTTTTTTTTTTTTTCTTTTTAGTAATATTTGTTCCATTAGGAGAGAGTCAACATTACCCTATGTCACCATTTCTTGTGTATCTACCATCACTTGTACAGGCAAATAGAGGGGGTGAATAATAAATGTTTCAGTTCAGAAGCAGAAGGGGAAATGAAAAAGAGAAATCTGGTTTGGCTCAAGCTCAAACACGTTCATCCCCTGATACAGTCCAACAAATCAATTTTTAAGTTTATATCAAGCGAAACATTTTGCTCTGACCAAACCAATTATTTTCCATTTCAGTATTAAGCACTGGATTTTTTCATTTTTCTAACAAAAAATTTGTTAGAATTACATTACTTTGAAGCAGTGTTTTCATTTAGAAAGTCAGACTTGTTACAGTGAGCATTCAGCAAAACTGTGGATAAATGATGGAAATTGTGACATCAAATTTACCGTTTTACTGGGAGGTCAGACTAAATGGAATGAATAACTATTCGTGAAAAATAGGATTTTATGGAAAATATGTCACTCATTTGGCACTCTCCTTTTATAAACCTCTCCTTGCAAGATCAATTTTTTTTTATCTGACATCTTTTTTTTTAGGTACTTACACAAGAATATAATATATATTTTTATATAATATAATTTGTTTCTTATTCTGCTTATTTCAAGTTAGAAGTTGACTTTACAGAAGCACTGTATCAGAGGTAATGGGTAGGTATAATCTGAGCAGGTTTACCCAAATACTTTAATGCAATCCATGGGCAGAGTGTGGCTTTAAAATACAGCACATTGCAATAAAAGCACACACTAAACTTCTCATCTGCACGTTTACTTTGCCAAAATGATGCCAGGGCTTTCCCTACACCCGGGCTAAGCGTTGCCACCCTTCATCCTCCTCAAGGCCAAACCTTAAAGCCTTGAACCCAAAAGTCACAAGACTCCACGTGCAGCAGTTCCTTGCAGGAAACTCTTCCAAGGATCCTGAGGCACCTCTCACAGCTAAATCTCCCCTATCAATCCCTCAGGGAGTGAGAAGTGGGAGATGCCAGGGCACAGCACTGGGATCCACCTGGAGAAGGTCACACACAACACTGGTGTCCTTCTCCACATCTTTCTGTGCTGTACCCACATTCCCCTCTAGCAGATAGAGGATACAGTACAGAGCTCAAAAGGTCTTCGTTGTGAGCCATTTTACAACCTGCAACACTGGAACTGGGCAGGCAGGAGAGCAGAGCTCACCGTGCAGCCTCCAGCAGCTCTAATCAAGCTCACTGGTGGGGTTTTGTCTCTTGGCTTTCACACCATTTCCCTGGCTCCCGGCCGTGTGTGTGGAATTAAGACTTATGGTTTTTTGATCTGGCTGGGCCTGGTGTCACATCCCAGAGATGAAAGGCTGCCCTACAATGCCTCTAATCCTGTGCTGTGCAATATTTTCACAGAGAGGCAGATTTCTCACACATGTGGCAAAGATAAGGCTCGGTATCTGCATCCTTTTTGTACTGTGAGGTTCTTAAGATGACTCCCATTTAAGCAAGATAAAAAGATTCAGAGGGATTTTTCCAAATGGCAAAACGTTCTCCCCCTGTTATAAAAGGAGCCAAATAAAGCAACCCTTTCCCCTCCTGCCACAGGCCCTCCAGATGCTATTTACCTCTGTGGAGTGATTTCAGGCCGGAGATGAACTGGCAGGCTTCAGTGGGGGATTTGCAAGCTCGAATGTAGCTTTTCACACTGCTGATAACATCGTAGAAAGTCACGTTGGATGCTAAAGAGAACGTGGATTGCACTGAAACATGCACAAAATTTGCCTCCCTAACAAAAAACAAAACAAAACAGCCCTGAGTATCGTGGGTCAGTCTGATGTCATCATTAGCACCTCATACACAGGACTGTTATTAACACGAGTGAAGCTTATCACAGACACAGCACTACATGCACACTGAAAGAGCCCTGTACTGTAAGAGACCTCAAAACCAGGACTATCCAATACTCAGAGAGGAGAATATGGAGCTGGAAGGGATGCTGGTAGCTCACTTTGGAACCAGCCATAGATCCCTCCTGGGCAGCCCATCACCAAGCTGCTCAGATCAGGAGGAGAGTACCAGGTGAGCCAGGCAAACTGGTCAGGCATTCCTCATGCCCTGTACCACGGCCAGGCCAGATTGTATCAAGCCCAGCACTGACTCAAAATGGAGAGTGTGGATCTCAAGTTAAAGATCCCAAATACTCAAGTTTCTCATTCTTCCCCTGGAAGCCTTAGCCTTACCTGCTTGCCTTAACTGTGGAGTGGTGGTATCCTGGCAAGCCTGACAGCGATGCATTGAGCTGCAAGGAAGGAGAGAACGGCTGTTAGTGCCCCAGGGGAGGGTGGAGGGAGGCAGCCCCATGGGATGTAGCATGGGGCAGTCCTCCTGGGTCACTGACACCATCCCCTGTGTTTCCCAGAGATGCCTGCTGAGACCAAGGGGGCTCTGAGCACCCCAGAGGTTCATCTGCTCTATAAGAGAGATGCACTGCCCTGTTGCCAGTAAGGGATGGACAAAGTCACCATTGCACAGCCTTGGACAAGAACAAAGACATGGGGATTTTGACAGGAGCATCTGCCTCTGGCCCTGCTGTGTAATGACCACAAAGGTCAGGGATGAGCCAGATGCCAGCAGGGAGAGAGCCCCATGCAAGGCTGACCTCAAAGCAGCCCCCTTGGAGACTGCAGATCTTCCAAGGAGCCTCCCTGACCCCGGATCTGCGCAGTTGTTTGTACTTACTGCCCAGCAAAAGCTGTGCAGGCAGCATCACAGTGACTCCACCCAGCACCCCCCTCCTTTGGCAGCATCTCCAAATCACCTACACCAAAGAGCTGGAATAAAGTGCAGCCAGCCCAGGAACACCAACAGGATGAACTCGTGCATGCAGTAATCTGGATAAAAACTGCACAGAGACGTACCTATCCCCAGCCCATGGGTCTTTTTTGGAGCAATTGATGGCACAGCCTATGGGGAAGCCAACAGCCCATCCTGCACTGGCTCTCAACTGACCGAGAGCCCCATGGCTGCAACTGAACGGCTGGGAAATGTGACAGTCATAAGAGGAGTGAAGGGGACTTGTCCCATCAGCATTGCTGAAGTCCCAGCAAGGACACTCACCATCTCCAGGATCTCCCTCTCAACGTGGAAGAGCTCTGTGTACTTCCCGTGGGTGATATTAAGTTTCAGCGGAACTTGGCCAATAAATATTCTCACTAAAAAGGAGAGTAAGACAAGTTAGTTGGAACACAGCTCTGTGCCACGTGTAGATGTGCTTTCATCTGCCTTACATGAGAGGCTGTTTGCATGAAATATCCCTTTACAAGGCATACAGAAAACTCAGGTCAGTGCCCCAATAGAGCAAAGTCACAGCCTTGGGTTTTATCCCAAGGGTTGCTGCAATGTTCCCACAGTCCCAGTCAAATTCCAGAGCTCAGTGCTGCTGAACAGACAGCATTTCACTTCAGTGTTCATACATTTCATCTAGAAACACAGACTAACTTAAATAGATCCTTGAACACAGAGAGAGATGGGTAAATGCAGTAATAAGACACTGTCAGGTACCAAAGCTACTTAGGATAATTTGAGGTAAACATGTCAAATCTCTTACTCCTCCCTGCAATGGAATGAAATCAAATAAGCAAGTCAAAATAAAGCACTGTAGGAAGGACATTTTCATTTTTCAAACTGCTGGAGAGAATGAGCAATGACATTTGAAGAGAGGTCCAAAAGATGCATTTTTCTGTGCTTAGATTCATATTTGATTCACAGCAGCAGAATGCAATAATCTGAGTTGTCCAGACTTGCAGAGATAATACCCCTAAATCTTGTATTAAGTGTCATGAGATACTCAGTGGAAATAAGAACTCAGAGCTCCAGCTTTATGTTCCACCAGAAAAACAAATACAGTTGCAGATAACATTATAAAGTCTCCTATATTTTCCCATTTTTTTCCCATCCACTGAGCCTATCTTCACCACAAACTATATATCAGACATCTCTAATGTAACAACTCTGGACAAAAATTATGATGAGAATCACCTTCACAGCATTTATATAATCTGCACATACCCCAGTTCAAGGCATAATCAAAACAAGCCTTTAAATTAGAAGCTGACATATTCCAACTTGAAGAAATGTTTCAAAACACTCTTCAGGGACACCTCACCCATGTTTCCTTAGCTAAATTTCCATGCCTCTAAACCTCGTTGATTAAGGGTCAGAAGAAAATCTATGAAAACAAATTCCACTTTACAATGGAATATTGTAAATCCTTGAGGCCGAGAGTCCTCTAATAGAAAGGAAGGGGTCAGAACCTGAGTTCCAGCTAATAACTGTGCTGCCCAAAAAATGCTAAAGGTATGAAACAAGACCTTGATCTTACAAAGACTTTCACGGCTGCTTAGCTTTCCACACATGGCTGATCCCACTGAAGTCAGGTTACACAATAACCCCACTCACTTCTCCCAAGCCAAGTGCCCTCATTGGGGCTTGCAGGGCTGATAAGCTGCTGAATGCTTTTTGGGAGTTGTAAAACACATCAGGAACAGAAGGGGCACATCTGTCCTTACTAACAAGCCTGAGCCCACCGCTCCATTGCTGCGTTTTTAAGAAGCACTCAGACCTCTCTGCCTGCTCCCCAGGCAGCCCAACATGACAGGCATTAGACACCACACTTGTGTAAACACTAAAAGGCTCTGATAAAAGTGGTGGTTGGGAGGAACATTAAGCTCCTGAACTAGTTTGAGCCTAAGTCAATTTATTTTAGAAGATTAAAGATAATTATTTCCATCCCTGGTTTTTCACTTTTGTTTTCTTACCTAAATTGCACTTTCCTTTTTCCAGCTCATATCCAAGAGGACACTGACAGATATAGGAGCCATGGGTGTTGTTGCAGGTGGCCAGTGCAGGACAAGGGTTGGAAAGACATTTATCCACCTCTATAAAAGCAAAAAAAACCGCCAAACAGGTTATAGTTACAGAACCATAAACATCATCAACTGTTGGGCTACAGAGATTAACTGGCTCCCCGTCTGTGACTCCTTGAGCATTATCAGATGCTTCATTGCCTAATTTGCATGTACTATTTATCCTGTTCCTAATTGTTCTGTTGGAGCTGAAAGAATAAATATAAACCACTTGAATATTCATTCAAAAGCCCTTGGGGTCTAGCATGGATCCATGTTAATAGTAACATCCAACCTAGCTACAACAGAACTGCTCATCAGAAGATCTCAGGGTTCTTTCCAAAGGCAAACAACCAACAGTTTATGGATGAAAAGACCAAAGAAGGAACCTCAATAGCCCAAGTTAGACATGTGAGCATGCGCTGCTTCACCAAAGTCCTGCCCTTTTCATCCAAGCCCTGTTTCTGTGCTCCAAAGGTAGTGCTTGAGCACTGATCCCGTCTGTGGATTACCCAGCAATGGTGGAGGCAGCCCCAGCTGCAATCAGCACCTTTTCCAGAGCTCCTCCATGCCAGCCTGGGGATGGTCACAGCAGTGATACCTGTGCCACCACTCACAGTGCCCTTCCTGCTGGGTGAGCACGGACTTGGGGAGCAGACACCACTGTGATAAACGGCGTCTCTGGGGATTAAGGACTGCAATCTCAGATGCTTCATAGATTACACAACTCAAACTGGAAATTCTGAAGGATATATCCAATATTTCCTCTCAAAAAAAAAAAAGTCCTTGTCAAAAAAGCTCCTTTTGGTGTATGTACAACTCACATGAGCACAAACACACATCACACATGCCCACAAGGGCAGACCATAGGCAGGGCTGGGGACTTGTCAGCGATAAGGCTCTACAGGACCAGCAAGACATCTTACACATCACTTATACCTATCTTGTGGCTGCTGCTGAGCACTGCAGCAGAGGCAGGAAGGACAGGCTCTGTGGTTAAAGCACAAAGCACAAGAGCCAAACCCATTCACGCATTTCTGGTGTCACTGTGATACCCCACGGCACCACACAGACCTGACAGCCCCGAGCCAAACTCTGCACTGGGACACCCCACTTGATGCAATCTCATGCCTGGACTAGCCTGGCACAGCTACCTCAGCATCAGTGAAATTTGGTGACTCTAATCTAGAAATGAGTGGCTGTGATTCAAAACCATGGCTTTCGCTTTGCCATCCTTCAGTTTGTGCTGTACAGCAGACACGAGGGCAGCTTCTCTCAGGGCAGTGATTGCCCATGTACAAAGCACCATGTCCAAGACAGCTGAAGGATCTTTCACATTCTGGTAAATGGCAAATCTTGGTTTTCAAAGGAAAGAGTAATTTGGCAGAAGTGTGAATCAGTTGCTAAAAAGGTTGCATTATCTTAATGTTTCAATTAAGAAAAAATTCATTTCAGTAAAGTAATTTTTTTCACGTGAAGCTATAATTAAAACCAATCAGCCTGAGAAGTAACCTTTAAATATTTAATTTTTGGATGGAATATATATTATTGCCAATATCTCACTGACATTAATGCCTTTAGCACAAACAGTATCCTTCAGCGGCATGATGGCCAGGCTCTGAACTTCAAACACAAAGTCAATTTTCTTTCATATAAGACTTCAGCAAATGTATTTACTTGAGAAGATAAGGAGACTGGCAGTGGTAATAACTTACTGTAACAACACACTCAGTAAGACTATGGTACATAGCCTACCAGGAGCAGCATCAGGCCCCTAAGGAGAAGATTAATATTTAGTGAGGTGGGGAGAAAACAGCCATAGGTTGTAATATGAGAAGCAGTTTCAACACAAATACCAAGTGCTGGCCAACTGTACTTTCTCATTAATAAGATAGATATCAATCATTATGAACTATTATCATTAACCTATCAACAAATACAAAGCGCATCCTGTGCTTACCCGGAAGACCAATCAGCTTCATTTTCTTGAAACTGTCAAATTTCAGCTAAGCCTTTCTATCATAAATGTTCACCAAAGTGCTCACCCTTATTTCAGCCATTCAACATGATTGCTAAACCCTTACCTTAAAAAAACCAACATGGAGACAGAGTTGTTGCCCTCAAACTCTGCTGACAGCAGACTTGTCATACATACATGCACACACAACTCTCTGAAAACTCCTAAAGCAGGACCCAGGCATTCCTGCCCTGCTTGTTCCTGGCCCCACCACTGGTGAGAGCCATTGTACACGTTACCTGTTGCTGGAGGCGACGTCCTCAGCCCGACCGTGCTGCTCAACGGAGGAACATTGGTTGGTTTGGTAGCAGCCAAAGTAGTTGCAATGCTCACAGTGGTCTTGGTGGTCGGAGGGGCTTCAGAAGGATTCGTAACAGGGATGTGTTCCTCAGTGACTTTACCAGGCTTTCCAGTGGTGGGATCCATGGCTTCTGTGCTTTTACCAGTGGTATACCCGTGCTTAGTGGCAGTGGGTGTCTGAGCCCTGTGGTCTTTCACAGTGCTGGCCTCACCTGGCGTGGGCCGGCGACTGGCTGGTGTTGTCAGCACAGGAGGTTTCACCGTGGTCACTGCCACTGCGGGGACAATGCTGCTGTGATTTGTTGCACTTGGGGAAGGACTAAGGGGTGCATCTGTTGGACCAACCCGTGGAGCAACACTGGCCGTGGTGAGCTGTGGTGTTGCCTTCCCAAAGCTGTCCCCTTGGGTGGTGGCATCTCTAGACGAGGCAGTCTCTGTTACTGTCACGGGGACGGACACGGACACGATGTGTCCACCAAGCAGCTCCATGGGTGCCGTAGGGAGAGGTGACCTGGTGGGGGTGAAGGTGGTGCTGTTTTGGGGCTGGTGTGTGGCATGGGACTTGCTGGTCTCTCTGGATGAGCTTCCAGCAGTGGCAGCTGTGGAGGGCACCTGCCTGACCGCACTCGTAACCACAGTGGTGCTTGCTTGATCACTGTCGCTGGACTGCGAGATGGACGAGGGTGATGAAAACACAGACAATAAAGATGTTAATGAATAAGATGAGGAGGGCAAGGAGGAAGTGGGCAAGGAGGATGACAAAGCCTGCAGAGGGGGTAAAGATGCCATCACAGAGGGCGAGCGTGGCTCAGGTGATTCTGACAGTGTAAACAGATGAGTTGGTGGTGGTGTTGATGACAGTGAGTGCTGCAGTGATGACAGTGAGGAAGAGGCTGGAAATGCTGAAGAAGAGAGAGATGATCTGTCAGTGGCCAACAACTCAGAGTCAGTGTTGAAGAGAGTTGTATTTTCTATGCTGCCTGTAGAAGCAGAAGTCGACGGTTTGGAAGGGTGCACCAGCAACGGCTCCGTAGATGGTTCAACAAAACTGCTACTGTTTGATGCATTGGTCTGCCTGTCATGAGCCACAGATGATTTTGATGCATCAAAAGGGCTGGAAATTTCAGAAAAAAAGGTGGAACTTTCTGAGGAGTCAGCAGAGGTGCTGCTGTTGGAAATAGACAGGAGGGTCCTTTCTCCTCCTCTGGTATATGTGGTTGAAATGTATGTGCCATCTGTGTGAGAAACCGAGGTCCTTTTCTCAGCCTCGATGCTACTGACTGGCTGATGACTACCTGAAGAGTCTGGAGTAAAAGGACAAAAAAATATTAGAAAGACAAGTAACATGAAAGTATTTTGATGTCATATTAAAACCGCTTGCTAAATAAGATGTTCTTGTCTGTGAACCTGTCCATGCTTTTCTAAAAATTTCAAGCACCATTCAAGCATGGGTATGGGATTAGGAGTCTTACACACTCCTTAATTGATTCTAAAATGGTGAACCCTGACAGACACAAGACTCTCATGAAATGTGCAGGTTTCCTAATCACTGTTCTTAACATACTGCTTTCCTAACGTGATCGAGCTCTTAACATTCCGTGATATTTGCGGCAAGCTGAGCAGGAAAACCCAACTGTTCTCTTTATTACTCAATTTACAAAACTCATATCCTCTCCCTCTTATCCTCCATTCCCATCTACAGAATATCCATCTTGTTCAGTAAATTTGTTTTTAGACACAGTGAACTCCATGCCTCTGCAGGATGAAATTATTACATTATGTTAATTCGCAGCTTATCATGAACCCAGTGATTCAAAACTTTGCAGCCAGGAAATCCTAAATGAATAGCACATCAGTCTGCAAAAAATTCAGATTATTTATCATAAAAGATGCAATCAATCTTATAATGCCAATTTCAGGAGGTACAGCTAAGTTCAGCCAACTCTAAAAAAATAAAATAGGGTATTGAAAATTTGTTTTAATTCTACAACTGACTTAGGCCATCACAAAACACTTCTGAAAGCATCACCCAAAAGAAACCAGTTAGGATGCAAAAAAAAGTCATGTGGCCCTCAAAACAGGAGGGTTTATGGCTCCACTTCTGGAACAGTTCCCCATCTGTGTGGGGTCTGGGTTTGAGTCTTTTAATGGAAACAACCCGGTGAGTTAACCCACAGGTGGTATTGCATGTAGTAATGAACGAGAACTTTATGTACAACATAAAAAAAAAAAAAAGGACAATGTGAATTCCCCCCAGGATGTACACCAGGAGACATCAACTTACTTGTGAGATCATTTTGGAAAGAAGAGTAAGTGGGTATCTTGGCAGAACGTACGAAGACCGTCTCTGTTGCAAAGCCCGTGAAACCCCTGCTGCTGGTGGAGGCGTTGGCTGTCCTGCCCTGCTCCACCAGTGCTGGCTCAGATGGCCCTGGAGAGCTGGAAGCTTCAGCACGGGAGGAAGAGCTCTCTGTGCCTCCAGACAGTGTGCCATGTGTCACTGAGTGCAGCATCCTCTCCTCACCACCTGCAGACGTGGATGAACTGTACACAGGATCGGTGATGGGGCTGGACATCCTCTCCTCAGCACCTGAGCTGCCCAGGGAGCGATGGCTGCTGCCAATGGCTGGAAAAGGATCGAAAAGCAGGCATCTGATTTTATCACCTCAGAGCAGACAGGACTGTCCAAAGACAGAGAATCAGTATCATTAGAGTCATAATGGTAGGTTTATGTTATTTATAATTATCATCCCAACCCAGACAGGCAATCAATGTGTCCTACAGCAACAAGCTACATCTGTCAAGAATGAAACCCTTTCTGTTAAGCATCAGCAGCTGCAGATACACAACACCACTGGGCAGAACCATGACCACTCATAAATGCTGCCCATGACACCTGCAACAGCTGTGTCATACCAATCCCACAGAGGAGGGAAAGGGAGAGGCAGTCAAATGCCACCCCAGAGTTCAGAAAAACTCACTGGAAAGTTCACCAGCAGCTGAGAAGTAGGTGAAGACCCTGGATGAAAGGGTGACCTTGGGCTCTGGGGACCCTGCTCGGCCAGATGACACATGTCTCATTCCAGGCCATGCTGTGGAGGATGGGATGGGGCCAGTGTGGGTGTCCCCAGCTGTGTCAGGATGAGAGGTGAGGCTTTCTGCTTCTGTGCTCCACATGCTGTGGCTGCCTGGGGCTTGAGATGTCCCCTCCTTGTGGACGAAGAGTGTGGCTGAAGGTGAAGGCACTGAAATGCTGGGAGAAAATGCAGGCAGCAGCTTTGTTGGAAGCTCACTGAGTCCAGCACCACTCTGCGAAACATTACTCTGCTTCCCAGGCTCTGCTGCCGACGAGGACAGCAGGACCGTGTCCGAGGTGCTGGTGTGAGGCAGAGTGGCAGCAGAGCTCCCTGTGGCACTGGAAGCTCCGTGGGTGTCCAACACGGGCACTGTGCTGCTCTCCTCACTGGCGGTAGCTGGCACCACGCTGGGTGTACTGGTGAGAGGCAGGCGTCCTCCCATTGCTGAGGTCTTTTCTGCTGAGAAAAGGCAAAGCAAAATGATTTATGCACCTTAAGCTGTAAACATGCGGGCGTGCTCTCTTCCACCACCACCCTCAGGCTGAGGGCATAGAGAGAACGTGGCAGAAAATCCAAACCTGTGGAAAATGCTAACTGTGAAGGCACAGCCCTTTCCTGTGCTAGGAGGGGCTGCTCACTGCAAGGCACCCTGGAGAGCACACTGGGAACAAGACTTGGGAGCACTTTTGGGTTTGCTTCCCTTCAGCTCTGCTCATGGTACTGCAGGTCTGACCTGGGCACCAGGCACCCACACTATCACCTCTGCACCCACAGTGAGTGAGGGGGAGGTTACACAGCACCCAAATCCCTGGTACTCGAAAGAATGCATGGCAGGCTTGTATGGTATCAGTAAATACTGCCTTTGCACCCCAGGGTGGCAGTCAGGAATGACTGGTGCTGCTCCCGCTTGTATAAACACAGCCAACAGGGCAGTCTTGAAATGGTGCTGTCTCTGAAAACACAGCAAATCTCGAGGCCAGGCTGCTCTGGCAGTAAGGCTGGCTTTCCCTGGTGGCTAAATGTAAGAAACAGATCAAGTATTTTTCTCTGAAGTTGAAATTTTCGTCCATAATGTCCAATGGCATCGTCCAGCACCTTCTAGCATGCCCTCACTCTCCATGCAGGTGGGTGTCTGCTGTGTGGTCAGAGCTCACCTGGGGAATTGTTTTCTGAAGCAGATGGAGAGCCCGTGAGCAATGGGTTCCCGGATGACACGGTGGCACCTCTGCCACCACCACCCTGGGTTCCCAAAGAAGACTGGGAATGGCCTGGAGAGCTGATGTTTTCGGTACCAGTGGTGGCAATCTCTGTTGTTTGGGCCAGAGTGGTGCTGGCTGGCGGAGACCTTAACGTCTTCCCTCCACCCTTGGTGCCTGTAGTGGAAACAGAGGTGCTGGTGGTGGGGAAATTGGTTCTTCGCTCTGTTGACAGGATGCTGAATGACACATGGCTGCTTCCAGTAGCTAAAACGTGATGAAGAAACAAGTTACATTTTTACACGTATGAAACTATAAATAAAAATAAGCTTCCCTCCAGTAGCACCCCAAGGCAGCAAGTACAAACACAAGTAGAAAATATGAGATGTCACTTTCCAAAGATGTAAATCCTTCCTACAAAAATTTGTCTTCTGAAAAACATAGTGTGATGCTGAGAAAAGTGCTATTATATAAAAACTGTTGAAATACTAATGCTGTGCTCTTGATTTCACCATTATGTGCCTGAGTGCACTCCATGCTGCTAGAACAAATATCGTGACAAACCAGAAAAGCCTGGAAATCAGTTCAGACAAGGCACTACCCTGAGCAGTGTGAAGGTCTTAGAGAAGTCTGAAGAAACAGGATCAAGGGGATCAGACCCCTTCAGCACCACAGTAGGGACTAGGACCAAACAGCAGCAGAGACCACATTCAAAGTTGCCTTAAATTTGATGAGCTGGTTCAATTTCTGGGAAGCAGCATGGTCCAAGAAGTAGAACAGAAGGTAGGAACTGAAGTCTGATCCCCAGGACTGCAAGGACATGATCTAATCCTCACATGCTTAGCTCTCTTGTCTGTAACATGGAGATAGTAACTGGAGATAGTAAAAAAAGGATTGTGAACTGAAAGTTAATTATTTTTCTTGGCATAATGAAACTTTCCACATGTGCCCTTTCTGTAAAAAAAACCTAAAGCACATTTTTTTGGTCAAGCAAGAGCTGAATAATTTCAGTCACAAAAACACACTGCGTCCTTCCAAACAGTATATTCTGCATAGCAGGAAAGAGTCAGGCAAGTGCAAGCTGCAGGAACAGTCCTCCTTTGGCTTATAAGAAAAATGGTATTTCCATTCCAGCATCAGCTCACCTGGGGAAGGACCTTCTGAAGGAGAGTGAGAGTGTGTTAGGGAAGAGTCTGCCACCTCGGTGAAATCTGTCATCCCTGCAGACCCCTGAGCTCTGCGGGTCTCTCTCACAGAAGATGTGGACAAGGATCGGGTTGTGCCCAAGGTCCTGTACATGCCACTGCTGGATGTGGAGCCCTCTGCTGCTGCCCAGAGGCTGCTCCCCGAGGCAGACCTGGGGGGCCTCCCGCTGCTGCTGCTGGACGTGGCTGAAATGGGAGCGTTGGTGGCAGAGGAAGTGAGGGAGGTTTTCTCTGCCTCTGGTCGGTGGCTGCTTCTGGCACCTAAGACACAACAAAACCAGGTTTGATTTATGCATCCAGAGCTATACATTCGATTGTTTGCTCAGCGCCCATTTCTACGCTGCCCATTGAGAAACTGAAGGTGTTTCTCTGGGAAGAGGTGAATCTCTTTAAGTACAGGCACATGTGCCTTAAAAAAGCCATGAAAGTCTCAAACCCACGTCCTACAGACCAGCCTGCATGGCAGATGTAGCACCAGCTGACAGCTGCAAAACCCCAGCAAGTGTCTCTGGCAGGGAACGTGTATGCATGTATTTCTAACCAATGCTTTTCCCAGGACAGGAGTTTCATTAGCAGCAAGAACATCGATGTTTTTCACTTTTTCACCCAAAAGCTGAGCTCCACTCTCCCCCTTCCCCCCTGCCTCACGGCCAGCCCAGTGCAGCCAGCAATAAAAACATCCATGTATCCAGTAATGACTGATGGCCATATCTGAAGAAAAGCAGCACATGAATGTGAAATCTCATCCAGCCCCAAGGCAGACAGCTTTCAGACTAACAAAGTTACCTCGGAAAGGACCTTCGGAAGCAGAGAGGGAGCTTGTGAGCAAAGGACTCCCAGGAGGGCCTGGGAGATCGGTGCCTTCCCGTGAACCTTTGGGATGATGTGTCCCATTCCTCAAGGAAGAGGAGGTCCTGCCCAAAGAGCTTGTGGAGTCAGTGCTGGTGGCAGAGTCCCTCGTCACCCCAGCTGTGTGGCCATTTTCTGGGGACATTGGTGTCCCCACTGCCACCCTGGGCATGTCAGCACCCTGGGGGTCCCAGCGCAGCGTCGCCTCTTCTGCACCTGGGATGCTCTTGGGGGGTTCATAATTGCTGCTAAAAGCTGAAAAAGGAGAAAAGAAATACAAAACTTCATAAACATAAATAAAAACTGTTGGGTAGGTTCCACCCCACTATCAGTAGATGTAGACAATGTTTGTGTGAATATTCAATACAGAAATATTTAATACTGGGTAATCATTAAGACAGGGGGAAAAGTGGTCTCTGAGTAGGAACTGTTGAAGTTATTGCTTGAAAAATTCAACTGGAAGTTTTCAAGGAAAATCTATCCTCCTCTTCCAACAAGAATAATATTTATCCATACTTTCATTTCTGTGAAATGTTTTTAAATGTACAGAATGTGCCAAATACAATATTATCCCTCCTTTCTTTAAAATAAAACGGATGTATTTTGTTAATAAAGAGTCCTTAAATAAGAGTTCTGAGGTATACAGCTATCTATCAAAACTCACTTGTGGAAGCACTTTCTGAAGCAGATGGTGAGCCTGTGAGCAATGGGTCTGTGACACTTCTGCCTCCACCAGCCTGGGCACCCACAGACATCCCAGGGGTCTGGCTCTGGGCTGAAGAGCTGGTGATTTCAGTCCCAGAGGTGGAAATCTCTGCCACGGTGACCAGCCTGGTGCTGGCTGGCACAGACCTTAATGTCCTCCCTCCACCCTTGGTGCTTGTTGAGGAAACAGAGGTGCTGGTGGTGGGGGAATCCAAACCTCTCCTCTCTGTAGCTGAGCTGCTGGATGGCTGGTAGCTGCTTCCAACGGCTACGGTACAATAAAAAAAATGGATTTATACATATGGAATTATAAACAGATGGATCCATTTTCTTCCCAGATGCTTACAGTGCATATACAGATATTAAGCATAGGAAGTTTTCAATCTGGACAAGAGCTCTTCTGAAAAGGCATGACTCCCCTCACCGCAGGAAGACCTCGCACAAAACCCAGGGCTTGCTGCCAGGCTTTGTGAGAGTGGGGTGGCCCAGACAGCAGGAAACCCCACAGGACAAGGACTGCAGGGACTTGCCTTTAAATCCCACCTTTGCTCTAATATTGCTGGAAATAGGCTCAGGCTTTTTTCTTCTTTTATTTTTTTTTTTTGGTGGCCTGAGCACCACATCAAACAGCAAAGGGAGGAAACCTCAGCACATCCACATTCCCAAATGAGCCTGCAGCTCACTACACATCCCAGGGTTTAGCAGGGCACTGTCCTTCAGGTACTGGATCTCAGGTTTCCTGCAGCCCCAGAGCTGCTCCCAACAGCTGTGACAGAGGGAAGGGCTGTGTCAGTGGGAGAACCCTGGAGATGTGTTTGCTCTTGGAAAGCCCTGGACACAGGATAAGGACTCGGCAACGCTGAGGTTTTCGGTAAGTTCATGTGGAGCTGGGCAAAGTCTCCGTTTTTGAGAACTCCAGAAATTGGCTGCTGCAGAGCAAGCAAGGGGAAGCCGTGGAGCCCAGGGATCTCAGGTTTGCTGTCCTGAGCAAGCTGCTAGGTACAGGCATCTCACCCTGTCTGCCTGAGGGCAAACCCACCAACTGTGGCCACAAGTGTGGGCTCCCAACCTCCGACCCCACTCCATCACCACTTGGGCACAGGTCAGATGGGGCTCAGAGCTGCCCTTGTTGTGCAGTTGGCACTGGCCCTGTGAAGATATTTCACAGCTGCAGACATCAACCCTGCAGAAAACACTGTGATAACATCCAAAGAACTTTATTTTTTTTAAGTGGAAAATGCTGGGGGGGTTGGATCAAATTATTTTTTCCATTGCTTTTTCCTGCTTTCAGCAGGGAATTTCAGCTAATCATCCAAATAATAAAAAACAGAACACATACAAAACAGAGCATCTCTGCTGTTTCAAGAAAGCAAAAACTATAAAATGGCTTTTTAAAGCTATGAAACAAAGGCCAGCAAAGCTCACCTCCAAAAGCATTGTCCGTGGGAGGTGATGCTGCCAGCAAAGGGCTGGTGGAGTTCCCTGTGACACCCCTGGGGTGTAGCATGATGTGCTCTGCACCAGTCTGGGTACTTGAAGCTTGGGAGGAGGCCTGGGGCTGTCCCAGGGAGCCAGGGAGGGCAGTGCTGGGGCTGCTCCCCGAGGGGCTGGGTGAAGTGGCTGCAGGGCCCATGGCAGGGCTGCTGCCCAGCTCTGTGCCCCCCCAGCTGCTCACTGGTTGAGAGAGGCTGTCAGTGCCTGCAAGGCAATGGGGGAAAGCAGATGAGAACCCAGAGATGGGCTTAGCTGCCCGCACACCATCCCCCACTGTCACCCTTCCCCTGCCCCTCAGTCCCCTGCCTTCACTATGCCTACAGCAACTTTGTGTTTGGAAGCTGCACCAAGTAATTCATAGTTTTGAATACCAGGAGCAGCCACATGGATTCTTCTCTCCATCCTCATGCATAAAGCAAGCCAGAAAACTGCCCTGAGTGCACGGTGAGGATGGAGAGCTGGATCCACAAAGCTCTGCAAAGCATGAGAACCAGGCTTAACCAATGCTGGTTGCTCTGGGGAGCAGCATTCACCTTGTTCCCAGGTGTTGGAACACTTTCCCAGTCTTCTTAGGCTGAACTGGGATGGCTTACCTGGGTGATGAGATTCTGAAGATGAAGGTAGCAGCACTGTCCTCATGGTGTTGTTAAACCCTGACACCTCCCAGATCCCGCCCTGCGTCCCCTGAGCCGAATTGGTGCTGGCAGCTTCTGAGCCTGGCGGTGTCCCTCCAGCAGCTCCAGGGGTGTTGGGAGAAGCCAGAGCCCTCTTGCCTCTCCCCTGCCTGCCTGCAGCATGGTGATGGCTTCCAGGGTCTGGAAAGCAACAGGGAGAGGGTCATGTTCCCCTGGAAAAGTTCCTTTGTCTCAGCTGGGTGGCAGCAGCAGCATCTGCAGCGGTACCCAGCCCTACCAGGAAGGGTCACAGCTGCATCCCTCATGTTTCCTCTGTTTAACAGGGCACAGTTTCACTGCAGGAGGGATTGATGGGAACAGAGGGTTTCTGTCACCAAAAAATTATAGCATTTTAAGCATTGTCTTCATTTGTTCATGGCAAAAGAAACAGATTTTTTTTTTAGAGACATTAAAAATGCAGAAGGCAGCAAGGAGCCGGTGCCAGAACAGCCCACAGCTGGCAGCCTGGGCATGCCAGCTCCACATTCTAGTCCCCAAGCAGAAAAAAGCCCAAGGAATTAAAAAGTTAAAGAAAACCTCTATGCTTATATCTTATTTGAGCTGGGGATATTAAGGAAAAAACTGATGTGGGGACAGGGCAAGCAGCACAGCTTTGTCCTGCTGCTGTGAGAAGCAAGCTTTGATTTAAGTTCATGCTTAAAAGAGTACACTGGTTTACTTATGACAGAATATTATGGACAAGCCTAAAGGTAAGTGTTCACTTGCAGCATTTCCATGTGAGGACCTGGGCTACAAACCATTGACACAGCTGGTCAGGTATCTTTAAGATGAGTCCTTTTATCCTAGGCTGGGCTTGAGATGGTGTTCAGCTCCTGCTGGGAGGAGGTGTGGGGATGCCCAGGGGTCTCCAATCATTGCACAGCCCCTGAGCTCAGTGGATGGGCAGGACTCTCTGGGTACTGTTGGGTGGTGAAAAACAATGGCAGCTCTTGAGAATCATCTTTGTTGTACTGTTGAAAAACCAAACCCAGCCTTCCTGAGATTGGATTTCCCTCAAAAATCCTTATTTCTAGCTGTGGGGCAGGAATTCTCCCTAACCCACTGGCTATGCTCAGTGCAGGGGCTGGGACCAGAACAGGGACTGTCACATGCGTTAAACTCACCGGGAGGATGGCTGTGGGTGAGCAGGTGGGTCACTGTCCCAGCAGATGGGGTCTCTGGGGATCCTGCTGCTGGAGGGGTGACATCCCCATCGCTGGCAGGGGGGCCAGTGTGCCCCGTGACCCTGCTTGCTGCTGGCACTGCCCCATGCCTGGCAGGCAGCCATGCCCACTCCCTGCTCCCAGCCAGCATCGTCACCAGCTCCACGCCGTCCAGGGGAGCACCAGGAGTCCTTATCTCTGTGCTTGAACTTCTCTCCTGATGGCTGCTTTCAATGACTAAAAGGAGAAACAAGAAAAAGACTTGGATCCCATCAGCACTGATGTGCAGGCTCAGCTCACTGCAGTAACACCAAGGCCAAGCTCTGAGCTCATTTACTTACACTAGAGAAAAATTTTGCATAATCAAAACACAGACGTGAAATTTATTTTTTGATTTGCACCAGTGGGAAATTAGATTGGTCTGTGGGACCAAATACCAAAACCCACCTCTGTGCACAAGATTAATTCAATTCAGCGCCCTCAGGATTTTTTTTGTGTTAAGAGAAATAAATCTTGAAAGGAGAAAAAAGGAAGTCTTAAATAACTGATGGAAATACTCGCAGTGCAGAATCCATGGGAGGAGTGTGAAGGTCTCCAGAGCCGACAGCCCAGCACAGCCCATGTGCCCCATCCTGAATGTAAGATCAAGGGGAGAGGGCCCCACAGCTCCTCCCCTCTCTCCACTTGGCCAGTGCTTGCTGGACACCTGACCTCGAATCCCATCACCTCCAGAGAGCTGGCACAAAGCTAGCTGAGAACTGCAGGGCAGTCAGGAGGGTCAGCATAACCCATCCAGACACCACGAGGCACCAGGGACAGAACAGATCAATGTATGGTGTGGATTATACAACCCACCAAGGTGCCAAAGCACCCCAAAATGGTGAAATATTTTGGCATTTCTAACATTAATGTCTACCAGAATATGACAAACAAGATGGAGAAGAAGAGTGTGCACGAGTGGTGGTCTGGGGAATCAGGGTTTTCAGCCTATGGTACCACCCAGGGCTGTGAGGATTTCCTTGCATATCAGTTCACACAAAAACCAGCAGCCACTATCTATATTACAGTCCAAAGGCTTGGCTGGCACCACAGCCTCAGATGACATTCAAAGCCCACAACAAGTCAAAACAAGTCCAAATCTGAAACGGCAAGGTCCCGGTTTTGTCCATCTTCCTTATAACCAAAATTCAGTCTCTGTCCCAAGCATGGCATCCACAGGCAGCAGCTAAAGGCAGTCAGTCTCTGCCCAAAAGCTCTGATGCCAAAGGCTAAACCTATTCTGGGCCTCCAAACATTTTCTGTAAGAAAATTGTGTGTTCAAGAGAAACACCTGTGGGACACCTCCTCCTTGTCTTGTACGTCTTCTTTGGAGTTGCTGCACCTGCCACAACAGAGGTGGCAATTTCAGAAATGGTATCCTCTATCCATCTGTAGTAGCTTCAGTGGGAGCTCACCAAAAAAGAGACGGGTAGGTAGGACAGTCTGTATTGCACTGTGGCAGCTTGAGCCCCATGTGGGCCAAGCAGACAAGAGCTGTAGTGGAGCAGAGCCCCCAGGGTACCTTTGCTGACAGCCCTCGCAGCTGAGCACACTGAGCAGCCACTGCCACCCAGAGCCCAGTGTGAGCCACCTCCTGGCTCATGGGACAAGCTTCTGGTCCTCACCAGCTGGACGAGGGGATGGGAAGTGGCAGGGGACGCTTGCTATGTTCATTTGCAAGCCAATACCCAGCCTGTAATTGTAGCCCACAAGTCCATTTATAGCAGCCCCGAAAAACACGGCTGTGCTGGAGGGCAGCGCTCTGAATTTCTCTTCATCCCCCTCTCAGTAAAAGCTTTCAGCTGTGCAGCCCGTGCTGCCTGCAAAGCCTGTAGCCAGATTTGCTGCACGGAGAGAAGGCAAAGAAGCAGATGCTTCAGGAAACCCTTAGGGGCTGAGGATAGAGGGAAATCTGCTTTCTCAGGTTGCCAACTCATTTGTCAACAAGGGCTCCAGACAGGCAGGCTGAAATATACAGCATGATACTGCAGCAGGCATTTCATTGCCACTTCTTAAAAAGCAATCCTGGAAATGCCAGCAAGCAGGGCCTTCAGCTGTGTTCCTTGATTGAATGAGACCAGTTCAAAAGTAAAACACTGCTTTTTGCTTATCTGGTGGTTGTTTGCCCTGCAAATCCACCTCGGAGTTTTCTCTATCCTCTTTTGGCTCTGCAGAGCTGCTGGGAATAAACTGAAGCAGAACCCTTCCCCTTACTGTGGGCGCCAGCAAACCTGGCTTTGAGTGCAGCCAGGGAGTGGAGGGGCTGAATAAGAAGGTATTATTTACACAGGTTTTCTAGAGTCATCTGGCATTTTTAACTCTGCCCTGCAAGGTATGCCAGGTCCTGGTGCAGGGAGGAAAACCTCTTGCCAGCATGGGCTCAGCTCCCCAGTTTGGTGGGTGCAGAGCACGAGCCACGTCGGAAAATCCAACCCACAGCATGTAGTAAGGAAACCCAAAAAAATCGTGTTGTTCAACAAAACAGACATGAAATCTCACATCCATCAAGCCTGCCAGAAGTGCCAAGATAACCAAAACATCCTCTTTGATTTCTCTGCAGAAATTAAGATTTCAAAGACGACCCTCCTCTGGATCAGATGGACCAGATCAAACTTCTTCCAAAAAAATCCCCATCGGACCATCTGGCCTCCCCTGATGCATTAAAGGCTTAAAGCAGAGTGGCCCTTTAGCTGAGGTACCGATCTGTCGCTAACAATTTTGTCACATCCTAAGCTGCCAACAGCTTTCCATGGTTTAACTCCACGTTAACTACAGCCATTGAGAAATATTTGACTTCCAGCACAAAACCCCGCCACCCACTGGATCGGTGTTTTCCTTCCCCGTTAAAACTAGCAGTGATGCTCACCAGACAGGTCGAGGCTCAGAGTTACTTTTTCTTTGCAAGCATAACAAGTCCGTGGCCTGCTGTGAGCCGAGTTATACAGCTCAGCCAGGACAAACAGATCAAGTTCCAGCTGATTTCTCAAGGCTTTGGGCTTGCCCCTGGCAGCCCAGCTGGATATCTACCTTGTGAGACTCCTGAAAAATCCCTTTTGGGCCAACAATTTTCTCTCTCCATCCCTGACACAGCACAGGCATTACCCTGTTTCAGAGGTGGCTGCTACCAAGGCAGCACTTTGGTGATGCTCACAACCCAACCATGGGTCAGCACACCACCAAAAAAGCACAATAATGCAAGTTTTCTGCAGTGACTGTGATCGCACACAGACATCTTAGGGCAGGGAGGGAGCAGGGATATATCCTGCTCATGCCAGGAGAGCAGCATCCCCAAAGGCAGCATTTGTCAGGAGCATTGCAGCCAGCCAAGGCACACCACAAGCTATCCCAGCCCCACTGCTTCCCTGCAGATGGGATTTTTTTCCCCTCGAAGTGCAGAAAAATACTTTCTTGACTGGGGAACGCAAATTTAATCTGAGTTCGCACAGAAGGAAAGCCAGGAGCAGTAGATTGGCTGTCGGGAGCGGCCCTTCACCCGGAGCAGTCCCTCCTCGGGAGGGTGGCGATTCCCGGGGGACCATTCCCGGTAGGGCCGCCCATGCAGCGGTTGTTCTGCCAGGGCTGCGGCCACTCCGGGAGCATCCCATGGCGAGCGGAGCGAAAGCAGGCTCCTCCCGAGGACAGGCAGCTATAATTATAAACCCCACATCTGTTAACGTTGCATAACCTTAACATCATCCGAGGCTCGCGGAGGGGAGAAAAAACTCATCTCGGCTTAGAAAACTCCTTGCTGGCTGTAGGAAAAGGTTAGGAAGAAAGGCGGGCTGCACGGGAGAAGGAGCGGGGGGCAGAGCCGGGGCAGCGGTGGCCGGGGGGCGGCTGCCGGTCCTGCCGGGGCCGGGCTCTGCGCTCTGTTTTGAACGGCTGCTGCGGATGTCGGGATCATGGGTGGAGGCCGGTTGGGAGCCAAGTGAGTTTGTGCGAACAAAAGCTAAAGCCCTAAATCTGGACCGTCCAGGGCTCTCTGGGATTTTCAATTTCCTTCCTTGTTCTTGCTCTGAAAGAAGCAGTTCAAGGCAGGGGGGTGAGCAGGGGGGGCTGAATTGGAGCTTAAAAAAATTTCATACTTGAGATGGGTCAGTTGAGCATAAACACGCTGATAATACTGCTCGGGGAAGGTCCCTTGTGTGCTCTAAGTGCTGGAAAAATGCAAGAGGTTTTTTAACCACACGCAGTCAACCCTGTTCTGCTCTTTTTTTATATATATATCAATACAAGGAATTATTCTGTCTGGATTAAGAAAGGTGACAAGAGAGGGTGTATGGGGAAGAGAAGAGGTGCAGAGCCTCTCACCCTTCTGTGGGGGTTGGTTTGGATGCGGTACCCTATAGACACATTCCATGGCAGTGCCTTGCTCTGGTCCTTCTGCTCCTCATCCTCTCCCCACTGGGCCCCAGACAGAGCAGGACAACAATTCACAGGACCTTCAGTCACTTTAACCATAATAGGAAGGATTTATGCAGGCAACAAAGGTGACTGGAGCTTTAATACATCAGCTCAAGAAAACTGATGGGGGTTTAACGCCAGCAGCACCCCCTGCAAGCTCTGAGTGCCAAGGTCCACATGGTTAATGCCCACCTGGCCACTTCCAGCGATGGGTGCCCATGGGGCTGGGGACAGCATTGTCCTCAGTCACTCCAGTGCCAGGCCACAGCACCTTGCTTGGAGCTCTGACACAAAAACACTCTGCACTTCCACACCACCTCCCCTCCAGGACCTGTAAAACCTCAGAGGATGCTGAAGGCCATTTTTGCTTCCTACACTTTCTTTTATTATCCCAGAGCCTGATGCTCAGAAATGCTATAAGGAAAAAAAAAAAGGATCCAATCACTGCTCTTAAAAGCAGTACCCTAAATCAGGGAAACAGGTTCTCCAAAATAAAGAGTACACAGAAATCTGTGATCCTTTCCAAAAGCATGGGATATATGCACATGGAGTGCCCACAACTGGGGATAAAACCTGCACAGTGCAGGGGCAGGATATTGTTCTGCTTATCAAGCGGTTTATAGCCTCTTAGTTTTGGTGTCCTAAACACTCCCTGGGGAGGTGCAGGCTCCCAGATCTCCAGCTCAAGCCCATGAAATCCTAAGCTTCTTACTCATCTTTCTCGGGCAGTTTGATTCAATCCACAGATCCCTGAGACCACATGGATCCATGGGACCACCTGTGCTGCCTGCAAACCACCAGCCCAGGGCTCAGGGCAGCTCCTTGAACCTTTTTTCATGAACTTTTGTTTTTAAACAGCTTTTAGCAACTGAAT